>CM071869.1:4616740-4650879 GCA_036759665.1 Gynandropsis gynandra
GGCACGTGTGTATTATTTTAGGTGTCGATCCCACAGAGACTATGCAACGCTACCTAAGCCCGAACTATGAATCAAACTTGCTAACGAAAGAGTGGTGATGAAGAATAAAATACTGAAAGTAAACTAAACTACTTGTGTTCTAACGATGAGATAAACGTCCTAGGAAACCGGTTTCACCACAAGACTATCGAAACCAATGATCAACCTATCTATCATGCAATCCCTGTTAAAGCTATCTAAGGCGGCTGATCCTAATATGATATCTACCCTCTCTCGAGGTATAGACACGTGATCTAGACAAGCTGTCCCCTACTTTCGTGGCTGACACCATGAACTAAACCCATAAATTCTGTGATTCGCCCGTTCACCCTCAACCGTTGTTACCCTACTTTCGTGGCCTAACCTCGGTTGTTCTAAACCTGATCTTCCAAGACTAGAATTCTCCTTTCGGTCCTTCTCCTAATCTCTAACACATGTATCTACGTGGCCTTTGTAAACACAAGTAAATTCAAGCACTCAGATAAAGAATAGATGAACTAAAACGGGAAGATGCATTCAAAATAGATCAAAAGTGGTTCCGGGATAGCCAAGGGCTAATCCCTTCTCCTAGAACAAACAAAGTACTCGCTCATGCGTCTGTAAAGAAACATAAACATAGTACAAAGTCTAAGGAACATAAAAACCAAACAAAACCGAAGTGGTGGTGCTCGATCTCCAATGCTCCTCGCTTGTCTCCTCGCAAGAATCTCCTTATCTTCTACTGAATTGTTCTCCAATGTGTGCTTGCTCCAATGACGTCTTTGCCTCCTTTTAAGCCTCCTAAGTCGGTCTAGATGTTGCCTAAATTTTCCCCACGAGTCCCCTTTGTTTTAAGTTAAGTTTACTTAACTAAAAAGGTAGTTTCGGGCCGCCACCCGCTCGGGCATTGAGTGTGCCCGCTCGGGTGCGGCTAGGGCGAGTTGTGCGGATGTGTGGGCTGGAATGCATGCCCGATCGGGCAAGGTCTTGCCCGGTCGTGCAAGAGTTGTACCCGACCGGGTGGAGGCTTTTCTTGCTCAATCTCATCCCGTTTGTCCTGTGATGATCCTCGAAGTTGCTCCTTAGCTCCGGGCATGTCCTTTTAGCTCCAAAATGATCCAAATACGCGTAAAGACCTGTAAGAACATGAAAACACGAAAACAAGTAAAACGGAAACGGAATCATACGTAAAACATCACATATGTATCAAAAACGTCTCCTAAATCGTGCAAGAAATACGTATGAAAACGAGATGATCAGCTGCACGACCGGGGGCTCATCCTCCTGCACGACCGGGCACCAACTGCTGAGTTGCAGCACGATCGGGCACACCTTGACGCACGACCGGGCGTGTAGATAGACCTGCAACATGAGAAAAAGGGAAATGTTTTAACCGACTGAAAAAAAAGTAAAGCCACGAGAAAGAATGGAAAAGCATGGCTAAAAAGGAAAGAAGAAGAAAAGGAAAGAGAGGAGAAGATGAAAGAAGCATATTCAATCGGTTTTAGGGAGTTACAAATGTTATAGAGAATTAGATAGACAGACACAGATAGAGAGACATTCTTAGATAGAGACTTGCAGAAGACATTCAAGGGCATTGAAGATCGAACATGGACTTCGGTTTCGTTTGTTTTTCTATTTTCCTTAAACTATCTATTTCGATTATATTGTTTTCTTTCGAACGCATGAGCGAGTATTCATTTTGTTCTAGGAGAAGGGATTAGCCCTTGGCTATCCCGGAACCGCTTTTGATTTATCATTGAATGCAATTTCCTATTTCCTTTTATCTATTCTTTGCCTGAGTGCTTCATTGACTTGTGTTTGCGAATGGCCACGTAGATGCATGTATTAGGTACTTAGGAGAAGGAACAAAAGGAGAATTCTAATTCCGGATAATCAAGTTTTGGAACAATCGAGGTTAGGCCATGAAAGTAGGGTAGCAGCGGTTGAGGCGGATGAATCACAGAACTAATGGGTTTAGCTTAAGGTGTCAACCACGAAAGTAGGGGATAACTTGACTAGATCACGTGTCTATGCCTTGAGAGAGGGTAGATATCATATTAGGATTGTCTGTCTTAGATAACTTGATCGGGATTGCATAATAAGATAGGTTGATTGTTGGTTTCGGTAGTCTCGTGGTGAAACCGGATTCCTAGAACGTTTGTCTCACTGTTAAGAACTCGTTTGTTTATTGTTTATATTTATTTCAATCTCAAAACCAATATTTGTTCGTTTTCAAGTTTGATTCGTAGTTTGAGTTTAGGTTATGTTGCGTAGTCCCTGTGGGATCGACACCTAGAGTACTACACACGTGTCGTGTACTTGCGAGTAGTTTAGGTTAATATTTGTTTAACTTTGAATCTCATCAAGTTTTTGGTGCCATTGCCGGGGACTATTGTCAAAACTTTTTAGATTCGAGCCTTGAGTCATTCTTGTTTTGTTTTTCTTTTGTTTCTTTCTACCGAATTCCGTTTATTTGTCCTTTGTTGGTTTATGACCAGATCTCAAGGTGCTTCGAATCTATTCCAAATCGACCTCGAGATTGAGCGAACTTACAGACAATTGACAAAGGGTAAGGAAGAAGGTAACACAGAGCCGTCATATCAACGAGAGATGGATAATCAGAACAACAATGGACAGCTACAATTACCTATCGGTAATTTGGGGCATATGCAGTAACATCAACTCACACCTCAACCACGAGAACCGCAGGCTCCTCCACCACGTCGCCTCAGAGATTACGTGGTGCCGAATGTGAATAACGTGCAAACAGCAATACGGATACATGCTGTTGGTAGAGAACAGTTTGAGATTAAGCATGCAAGGATCAACATGCTTTATCAGAAGCAATTTATGGGTGGAAATTACGAGGATCCCCATCAGCACCTCAGAGACTTCCTAGAGGTTTCCGGTACGTTCAAAATACAAGGAGTCTCGGAGGACGTGATCTTACTATGTCTCTCCCCCTTCTCAATTGGGGGACGAGCGAAAACATGGCTGCAATCGCTTCCCGCTGGTTCCATCACTACTTGGGACCAGCTCTACACATTGTGCTTATCACGGTTCTTTCCTCCGAGCAAGACGATTCAGATGAATGGGGAAATCACAACGTTTAGATGAAGAGATAGAGAAACATTGTTCGAAGTGTGGGGCAGACTTAAGGATCTTCTACAGATGTGTCCACACCATGGTCTCGAGTAGTGGTATGTTATCCAAACTTTTTACAACGAAATTTCGACGAACACCGAACGACATTGGATAACGGTGCTAGAGGATCGTTTATGGATCTGACTGTGGAGGAGGCATACGAGTATATTGATAACCTCGCCATGAACCACACCATGTGGTCCACACTAAGAGGTATGACTCACAGCACTCGACGCCTATATGAGCCGAATCAGAATTGAGCAACGGGCAATGCACCGAACGCTATGTACTGCGTGAATTGCAGAGATACAAAACACAAGGCTTATCAATGCACGCTACAAGAGAACATGGAACATATGAATTACGCCTAGCAACAAGGACACACGCAATTTGGGAATACCTACACCCCGAATTGGAGGAACCACCTGTATCTTTGGTATCGAACGACTCAACCGGTGAAGTATTCGACATTTCAGCAAAGACAGGAAACGTATCGGCAAGATAACCAGGAATTTCAGCATGCTCAGTAAGTTCCGCGAGCTCCACAATCTCCTCAAGCCGCTTCGTCAAAACTTGAGGCGGTAATGCTCGAATTTATCAAGGAGCAAAGGCAGCAATAATTGGCTCAAGCCAAATTCAATGCGGATGTGGGGACATCGATCAACGAGCTCAAAACTCAGATGGAATCGTTGAGCAAGCATGTGAAGAGCTTAGAGAACTCCGTAGTATAGCAAGCTGCCTCGTCCTCTCGAAGTCCCGGACAGCTTCCCGCAAAACCCGATCTAAATCCGAGAGAGTACGTGAAAGCTATTACTGTGTGCAGTACTGATATGATCGAGCGCTCGCCCTCCAAAGAGCAAGACCAAGTTGCTGGAACGTCTATGAAAAAAGGAAAAGGTACCATCGCGATTATGGAAGGCGTTGAACCAGATTTGGACAAACCATATGTTGCTCCACCGGCGTACAAACCTCCTATACCGTTTCCTTAACGGTTGGTGAGCAACAAGAATGGAGAACGAGTGGGCAGATTTATAGAGGACCTCAAGAAGTTTGACATCAACATCCCATTCGTGGAAGCCCTCCATTCCTAATCACGCCAAACTACTCAAGGAGGTCCTTTCCAATGAAAGACGTATCGAAGAGAGTGAGACGATAGCACTCACCGAGGAATGCAGCGCCATCCTTCAAAACAAGTTGCCCCCGAAGTTGAAGGACCCCGGAAACTTCTCCATTCCATGCACATTAGGTAGTACTGACATTGACAATGCTTTATGTGACTTAGGAGCAAGCGTGAGCATCATGCCACACTCGGTCTTCAAGCGGATGAACTTCGGAGATCTCAAACCTACAGAGATGTCTCTACGCCTCGCGGATCGCTCGATAAGATATCCGGTGGGAATTGTTGAGAACGTTCCCACAAATGTAGGTAATTTTTGCATTCTCGCTGATTTTGTTGTACTTGACATAAAGGAAGATGCTAGGGTGCCCATTATTCTTGGTAGACCGTTCTTAGTTACTGCAGGTGCCATGATAGACGTACAATAGGGAAATCTTTCTTTACGTGTTGGAGATGAGATGATTGGGTTAAACTTGTCCAGCTCCATGAACGGACCCTCATTCAAGGAGTCTTGCCTTAGAGTCGACTCGGAGGACGAGTTAGCAAATGACACGCTTGATCAAGTAAGTGTTTCCGATCCTCTTGTGCGATGTGTAACACGAGTTTGCGTAGATGCAGGATTTATCGAGGAAGGAGCTGAGCTGTACACGAAGTTCCTGAGTGCTATTACAGCACTAGGAGACGCTCCATGTGAGGAGATACCACACGAAACACACGTTGATTTTGCAGTGGAGAAGGCACCCGAACTTGAGCTCGAACCTCCTTTGTTTTCTTTTTGGTGTGAGTACGTTGAATGCGATAAAATATATCCCACTGTTATGAATGCTAAATTGAGTGCAGATGAGATGATGAAACAACCCACTCGCGTAAAGAAGCCTAGAAAAGTCAGCTCTTCAATATGTACGCACGGAAATTCTACAGAAGACATCCACGAACCTTTCACCGAAACTCAAAGGAGGCTGCACCCGCACTTGCAAGAGGTAATGGAAAAAGAAACCATAAAACGTTTTGATGCAGATATTATTTATCCAACCTCGGGCTGCGAACGAGTGAGTTCCGTGCATGACGTGCCAAAGAAAGACGTAGTGACTAAGGGATGGCACGATAAAAAGATCTTACCTCATGACTTCCAACTAGATGATTTAGTTCTACTTTTCAATTGTCGTCCTAAGCTTTTTCCGGGCAACCTATGGTCTCATTGGTCTTGTCCTTTTCAGATACGAGAAGTCCTCACATGGAGAAGTGGAACTATGGAGTGATTCGAGCGGAACGTTCAAAGCTAATGGACATCGACTAAAGCTCTACCAAACCACTCAACTGATCGAAAGTGGAAACTCCATTTCCATTTCCGATCCACCCATCGCGCACGCATGACGAATGGAGACATCAAAGCTTAAAGACGTTAAATAAGCGCTTTCTGGGAGTCAACCCAACTGTTTGTTTTCTATTTTTCTTAGTTGTTTAGTTACAGACTCGGTTAATTAAAAACAATGCAAAACAAAAAAATAATACGAATACAAACGTGACTTCACTTCTCTTACCCTCCATCGGACCTTCATGTCGAGGATGCCGTTCAATTCAAGTCTGGGGGAGCAGTTCACGTTTGTCAGGTGACTTCGTTTCATTTTCTTTTATTTTCTCTTTGATTTCGTAGTTTTTAGTTTGTTTCTGTTTTTGTGAGTCAGAGTCGTCCTAGGCACTTGTCCGGTGCCATGTTTTGAGATGAACCCTAAACCTAGGATACTTAAGAAGTTGGCATTTTCTGTGAGATTTTGCATGTTTGAGCTAGGTATGTCCTAAGCGTTAGAGCTTATTAGTCGGCTGAAAAACAAAGGGTCGTAATTCTTTGGGAATCCTAGTGTTGCTTGTGAGAGGTTTAGACGAGGTTGCTAGGCTAGTTTATCGTTTATTCTCTCTATCCAGATGGTCATATTTCTTATAGATGATGCTTTACTTCTTTTGATGAGGATTATTAGATCGTATGAAATCGAGCTTGTTTTGCAGAATAAAGAGCGCACACTAACACTTCGTTGTCGATAGAATTAATGCCTAAAAGCATGATCATCTTTCTACGTCCTAAGTGCATCTACCTTGACACTTTTTCGATGGTTTGGGTCTATGTGGTGGGTTGGCGATCATCTTTCTACGTCCTAAGGGCATGGCACAAACGCCGCCTACTTCGCTGCACTCTTGAACGAGATACATGAGTATATCGTCATCGGTAGTCTGGGTCTAAGTAGAGGCTGGATCCTTTCATATCCGGCGTTCTAGAAGCCTAGTGTGTTTTCATAACATAAAAAAAGACATAAGAAAAAGAAGAAAAAGAAAAAAAAGAAAAAAGAAAAGGAAAAAAAGAGAATAAAGAAAAAAAGAAGCTTGGAAATGAAACAAGTATCCTCAATTGTTCTGCGTTTAAGCTTTTGTCTGAAGTCTTGTTTTATGGAGAGAGTTACGGTTGCTTGTTTAGTTTTCCTTCGATTTGCTTTCTCGTAGGTAGTCTTGGTGAACCTAGGATGAAGACTGAAAATTTAATTAGGCCGAATTTGCTCTCGACTTGCTAGTTATCGGTTAGATTCCCTTTAGCGGTATTTCTAGGAGAAAGGGGATTTCTCGGTATTTATATACCCCACGTGGTCCACATTTACATTTTCTTAGGGACAAACAAACATTCAAGTCTGGGGTATTTTGATCGTCTTGTTTTTACACGTATTTCTTGCATGATTTTATAGATGTTTATGATATAGATACGATGTTTACGTATGATTTTGTATCCGTTTTACTCGTTTTCGTATCTTTACAGGTTTTAATGCAAATTCGGTTCATTTATAAGCTATGGAACGTAGACGGGACACACTGCTATCATCAAGGATTGTAACGGAGCAAACGGGATGAGAAACGGGGCAAGACAACAAACTGCACGACCAACACAATGCATAGCACGACCGGGTACATGAAGGAATAGAGTGCCCGACCGTGTAGCACCACCAGCCTGACCGTGCAACAACATCAGCCCGACCGGGCTCATCAATGAACATGCATGCCCGACTGATCAGCACTCATTTGCATGACCGGGCTCATCATCCACAGCCCCAGCACGACCGTGCACCTACTCCCGCCCGACCGGGCTCTTGACACAACAATCTTTTCCGAATTTTCAGTACGGCCCGAGCTCATATATTGCACGATCGGGCAACACAAAGAGGAAGTTGCACGACAGGGATCATCCTCCTGCACGAATGGGCACCAGCTGCTGAGTTGCAGTACGATCGTGCACACCTTGATGCACGGTCGGGTGTGAAGACAGACCTGCAACACGAGAAAAAAGGAAATGTTTTAACAGAATGAAAACAAAAGGAAAGACCACGGGAAAGAATGGAAAAGCATGGCCAAAAGGGAAAGAAGAAGAAAAGGAAAAAGAAGAGAAGAGGAAAGAAACATATTCAATCGGTTTTAGGGAGTTACGGACGTTATAGAGAATTAGACAGACAGACACAGACAGAAAGACATAGTTAGACAGAGACTTGCGGAAGACATTCAAGGGCGTTGAAGATCGAACAAGGACTTCAGTTTGGTTTGGTTTTCTATGTTCCTTAAATTATCTATTTCAATTATGTTGTTTTCTTTCAAACACATGAGCGAGTAGTCGTTTTGTTCTAGGAGAAGGGATTAGCCCTTGGCTATCCCGGAATAGCTTTTGATTTATCTTTGAATGCAATTTTCCGTTTTCGTTTATCTATTCTTTGTCTGAGTGCTTCATTGACTTGTGTTTGCAATTGGCCACGTAGATGCATGTTTTAGGAACTTAGGAGAAGGACCAAAAGGAGAATTCTAATTCTGGATAATCAGGTTTAGAACAACCAAGGTTAGGCCACGAAAGTAGGGTAGCAGCGGTTGAGGGTAAAACGGATGAGTCACAGAACTAATGGGTTTAGCTTAAGGTGTCAGCCATGAAAGTAAAGGATAACTTGACTAGACCACGTCTCTATGCCTTGAGATAGGGTAGATACCATATAAGGATCGTTTGCCTTAGATAACTTGATCGGGATTGCATGATTAGATAGGTTGATTGTTGGTTTCGGTAGTCTCGTGGTGAAACCGGATTCCTAGAACGTTTATCTCACTGTTAAGAACTCGTTAGTTTATTAATTTTAGTTATTTCAATCCTAAAACCAATATTCGTTTGTTTTCAAGTTTGATTCATAGTTTGAGTTTAGGTTGTGTTGCATAGTCCTTGTGGAATTGACACCTAGAGTACTACACACGTGTCTGCACTTGCGGGTAGTTTAGGTTAATATTTGTTTAACTTTGAATCTCATCAAATATTTCCTCATGATTGTCTTGTGACTTTCATGTTTTCTTGTCTACCTGTGATTACTTGATCCACGAGCTTCTGATCTGGCCATGTTTAAATAGGTCTTGAGAAAGTTTTCTCCATTTTGTTCCTTGTTTTAATGCCTTGTCCTTGTGACCCTCTTTTTGTCAGCGGCGCTGAGGAACTCATCCTTCTCTCCGTATTGCAAGTGATTCGTCCTTGAATCTTAACCACTAGGTTGTCCATAGTGGTAAGAAATTTGGTTGACCCACTCTAGCCTGTGGTAGGAATCATCTCCTATTTGTACTTGCTTCAGACTCCTCATTTAGGTGTCGATGACCTCATCATTCCTTCTTGTTGCAAGCAATTCGTTCTCGAATTGTAACCATCAAGTAGTCCAAGGTGGTTGAAATTTTTTTGATACGCTTTGGACTATGGAATGGATCATCTCCTTTCGGTGCTTGCTTTAGACTCCTTATTTCAGGCTCATGTTGTCTCGACTGCAATCGTACCCAATCTCTTTCTTTGCTCTTGAACCTATCTCCAAAGATGAAGTCTATAGGTGGTTCTTTTGTCCTTACAAACCTTGAATCCTTGTCGTTTATCAAGCATTGAGTGTGGACAAGTGTTTCCATTGCGTCTTTTCATTTTGTTCCACAAATATACTTAGAACTTTACTAGTGAAAAGGAGCTCCCCATTCTCTAGGTACATAATTTCTTCGTCGATGGTTTCTTCTTCAGCTCCAACCATTGGTTTATATTCTCTTCTATCCTTTATGAGCATGTCTTGTGAACATTCATGAGCCATATGTCCTTCTTCTTCGTTCTTTTTCTCGGTCATGCTCTTTGATGCCATGCCCATATAGGGGTCCCATTTCCCTTCTTTGCCCTTTTAGAATTTTGTGTTGTGGTATAAACTCTAAGTATTTGTTCGGCTGGTCGTGGCTTGCTTCTTCTTTATCTGTTGTTCGAGTTGGATTGACAAATACAAAATATCTTCCAAAATGGTAGTTTTGTCTTTGTACCTCTCAAGCAATCTATTCATTTAAACCATCCAGAAATTGAGCCATAATAGATTCTTCATCTTCATCAATTTTTAGCCTAGTTTGAATATGCTTAAAGTTTTCAAATGACTCTTCGATAGTCCAACTTCATCGAGTTAATTTTGATATAGGCGTTCAAAATCTCTATAGAAGTGTGGTGGTACATACCTCATTCGCATGAGGTTATTTATTTAACTTTGAGAACGCATCAACTTTGATGAACGATCAAGAAAACAAAAAGAGTTTATTCTCTGCAAATTCTAGTCTGATTATTACAAATGAGGTGAAATCTTTTATATAGGAAAGACTCCTTATCAAAACAAGGAAATTGCATAAATAAATGATTACGAATTTCAATTCTTGCCGTTCAAGAAGATTTTTGAATCATTGAGAATCTTCAATGGAGGAAAGTAGATGACCGGGTGAGATAAGATAGGCTTGGAAGATTTTTTACCCGTTCGAGATCTTCGGAATAGGAAAGTAGAGGATCTGGTGGAATAAAATCAGATTTTGGGTAGATTTTCGTAGTCGTGAAATAAATATGAGATATTTATTTTTAGCCTTTCCTTATCCGTGTCACCCAAGCCTCTTGGTTTTAGTGGTATGGATCGCGACTCATTTCAATGTAGAAAACCGACATGGGTTTTCATTGAGTTGGGATAAAACCGTTGGATGTCATTGGTGGAGGAAAATACATGACTTGAAGGGATATTGATATCCTTGGACGTCTTCCTATCCGTTGGACGGGATAAGGTAAGATCTTTATTTCATCCTTCCAAATCCATGTGGTATGAGCCTTTAGTATTTCCTCATGATTGTCTTGTGACTCCCATGGTTCCTTGTCTACCCGTAACGGTTTGATCCACAAGCTTCTGATCTGGTCATGTTTAAGTAGGTCTCGAGAAAGTTTTCTTCATTTTGTTCTATGGTTTAATGCCTCATCGGTGTGATCCTCTTTTTGTGTAGTGGCGCTGCTGAGGACCTCATCAGTAGAACCAATCACAACGCTC
Source organism: Gynandropsis gynandra (assembly GCA_036759665.1). Classification (NCBI taxonomy): domain Eukaryota; kingdom Viridiplantae; phylum Streptophyta; class Magnoliopsida; order Brassicales; family Cleomaceae; genus Gynandropsis; species Gynandropsis gynandra. Next base: position 4,627,388 of record CM071869.1, read on the forward strand.
ACTCAATCTAGTCAGCATCTTATAATGCGGTCCTAAATAACATATAGCTTATTAGTAAATTGTATGATTCAATTTTCATGAAACAATTGATAAATAGTATCTCAAGAATTAATATGAGTTTTGGATTTAGATTCATGTTTCACCGTATAGGCCATAACTTTTGAACATTGTTTTTCGAAGTATTCATATATGGGTTATGGTTTCATCCACTATCACCATAGCGTACACTTTTTTGAGGTTAGGTAAACGATTAAGCACCAAATATTGGACCCAACCATACCAAACAATGTACCATCAATACCATGTCTTCTTAGGCTTAGTCACAAGGTCACAACTGCAACCACCACGTGAACAACTGTTGCAATCACACACCATTATAGAATCATATTTCACAAGATTTTCGCAAAAAATTTTGAGTTTATGTAGTTGGCTTATATTGTTTGCAAAAATAAAGTTCTAATTTCAATCAAAGAATGCACGTGTCGTGTTAATAGAGTAATTCAACAGATACCATCACATAGTTCCTTTGAATTTTAAGTAAGATACATAAGAACGAAGCTCGAATTACATTATCTTCAAGATTCATGACAACAAGCATGGATTTATTTGCCCTCCAATCGTCAAAATCCTTTGAGCCCTCTGAAAAGGATTTGTATGGTGCCATTGATAACCTTAATTTTGTTAAAGACAGCAAAGAGCGATAAGAAGTTCATAGCCTAATCAACTTAGATGTGATCCATCAAAATAGGCTTAGAGATAAGACATGAGGTTATCACTTTCTATGAGATCATACAGAAAAATCACACTAGAACCGGTTTCAAAGTCATAGTACCAATTCACCAAATTGAAAATCATTCGCTCATGAACACGACACACTTGAACCATAATGACGAGTAGACGAACAAAGTAGAGCCACGAGAAAATCCATAAACAGAACTGCGCACTGTGAGCAGACCACTAGAACTAGAATCTCCTAGAAACATGAATTGCGATTGCAAAACGCGATTGGAACCATAAATCCGACTAAACCATTGGAGTAAAACTGTGAGCATAACTGATGGAACCATAAGAAACCACAAATTGTGAACATAGAGACTAAAACCAAAGGCAACCACGAACCACGAGTAGAGCATCAAAGAGTTTACAGACCAGAACAAGAGACACAACCCACTATTGACAAGGAGGATAACAAAATCTGCCATGAACTTGATGACAAGAAGACAAATGAAGGAATATGTGCAAGAACATAAAATCATGGTAGTACAAACTTGACGAAGAAGCAAAAGTTACTTGTGGATGAACATGAAGTTCGGCGCGGATGTGTATTGGATCAATGAGGCACACAACACAAATAATAAACCAAACCTAATACAAGAACGACACAACACGATAAATGAAAGTAAATGAGTCGCATGCACAGAAACATTGTACAAAAAATGAACAATTAGTCGATGGATGCGTAAAGTTGTGCTACCATGACAAATCTCCAATGACTCTGAAATTAATACTCTATGTTAATCTAAAATTAGGATACAACGTGTGTATTTATACACAAACTTATAAACACATAATTAACCTAATAATCGTAATTATAGAACTACCCATCCAAAAATTCCAACAAAAGATGCAAAGATCACGAGCTTACACAAAAGAATCCAAAAGAATGGAACTCTTACGTTGATATATTAACAAAAAAATTTGTTCTAATCTTATACATTAAAACATGAGTTTTTATTCAACTTTGATGAAGCCACGTTATTGTTGATGTGAAAACCACATCAACGTTGTGACAATCACTATCATTATTATTTTTTTTTAAATTATTTTATTTTAAAAGTTATTACACATAATTTATAATATTATTTAATTATTTTTTAATATAAAAATATATTAAGTTTAATAATAACATTTGGCATTTTTATGATAATATTAATTATACAAATTATTATAAAATTAATTCCAAGTCAATTAATTGCCATTAAATCATATTTGTAAATTTGAAGTTGATGTGTGTCAAGTTAAACAAGTTAACCTAAACTACCCGCAAGTGCACGACACATGTGTAGTAATTAAGGTGTCGATCCCACGAGGACTAATGTAACACGATTTAAGAATAAAAAATAGAATCAGTGTTTTCTGCGATGAGATGATGGTTATAAGCTGCAATGATGAATATGCAGTGTAGTAGCGAGTTTAAACAAAGAGACAAACGTTCTAGAATCCGATTTCACCATATAGCTTTCGAAATCTACCATCGATCTATCTAATCGTGCATTCCCTATCAAGATATCTAATACAGACGATCCTAATGTAGAACCTACCTTCTCTCAATGCATAGGAACATGGCTAGATAGAATCATCTCCTACTTTCGTGGCTGACACCCCAACTAAACCCCATTATGATTCGTGATTCGCCCGATTCAACCCTCAACCGTTACTACCCTACTTTCGTGACCTAGTCTCGGTTGTTCTAAGCCTGATCTTCTAGGACTAGAATTCACCTTTCAGTCCTTCTCCTAATCCCTAACACATGCATATACGTGGTCATTCGTAAACACGTCATTAAGCAATCAGACAAAGAATAGATAAACGAAAAGGGGAAATACATTCATAAACGAATCAAATATGGTTCTAGGATAGCTATGGGCTAATCCCTTCTCCTAGAAAAAATCTACTACTCGATCATGATTCTAAACAACATAAACGAAATAAGTAGAGTAAGGATCATAGAAATATCAAATGAGAGATGATCTCGAATCAATACCCGACTCCTTGTTGTGTCTCTCGTCAAAGATGGATCTTCAATGGAAGGATGGATGTTGTGTACCCTCCTAAAGTTGTCCTATGTGTTTTCTTCCCTCCGAACTCAATTTGGGGTCCCTTTTTTATACAAATTCCCTGTTGGAGAACTTCTAGGGAAGTTGTTACAGCCATGCTCTGCACGGGCTAGAGAGGCAATCCGCACGGGCTGCCCACTTTCTCCATGCCCCGGGCATGCTACAAGTGAGCACGACTTGGGCATTTTGTGCTGGATAAACACCCCACATGGACTCTTCATGAACCTCAATCCGTGCGTGCTGAAGGTGAGCATGACTCAAGCAAGTTTTGCTGGACGTTCAGCCCGAGCGGGCGAAGGAAACCACCCCGCGAGGGCCTTGTCTTCTCATGTCCTATCGAATTCCTTTCCTGTTTTTCATCTCGTTTGCTCTGTGATAATCTCTTATGCTCGTACTTTTTCTCATGTATGTTCTTTAGCTCCAAAACAAACCAATTACGCATTAAAACCTATAAGAACATGAAAAAACGGAAACAAGTAAAACAAATACAAAATCACATGTAAACATTGCAACTATCGTCATAAACATATCTAAAATCATGCGAGAATTCTATACGAAAACGAGATGATCAAAATCCTCCAGACTTGAATGTTTGCTTGTCCCTAATCAAACACACATTGAAGATATAAAAATCGAGAATTCCCTTTTTGATGAGGATATCGGACACAAGGATGACCTGAGGGCCGGACACGCGAGCGAAGAGGTGACCCGGCCGAGCAAACGGAATCCTCCCACAGCCTAATCACGAGAGGACGAGTGCGGAACATGCGGACCAAGGCCCCGAGATTGTGAAGGAAGCCTGGGAGACTCTCGTTCATGAAGAACACTTGCCCACGACTTTCGGAAGAATCACTACCATCTCCAGCATCGAACCGGACGTTGGCCCAGACGCTTAGGACACTCAAATGACAAAACGAACATGTGACGTCACTACCACGCTCAAAACGGTCACATGATGTCACTGGGATGCTCCAGTGCGTTCAAATTATCACATGACGTCACTCCCGCATGCCCAACGGTCACATGACGTCACTCCCATATCCAAACGGTCACATGAAATCACTCCCGCATGCCCAACGGTCGCATGACGTCATGCCCTTCGGGCTTTCCAACGCCTCGAGCACTTTTATAAGGCTTATGAACCACGTGTTGCGAGCCTACATCGGGAAATTCGTGGTGGTCTATTTCGACGATATTCTCGTGTATAGTCGGGATCTCAGCCAGCATCATGAGCACCTTGAGCTGGCACTAGAGACACTTCGGAAGGAACAACTCTATGCCAACATGAAAAAATGCTGCTTTGCCACAAAGGAGATCGTGTTCCTAGGATTTATGGTGATTTCGCAGGGACTACAAGTAGACGAGAGTAAGATCAAAGCCATACAAAAATGGCCAACACCCACAACAGTCGCCCATGTACGAAGCTTTCACGGGCTAGCGAGTTTCTACTGCCGATCCATGAAGAACATAAGCAGCATAGCCGTACCACTCACTGCGGTTATCAAGAAGGACAAGACCTTTGAATAGGGAGAAGTGCAAGCCAACGCGTTCGAAGCACTCAAGGCAAGCTTTACCACCGCGCATGTCCTTGCCCTGCCAAACTTCGAAAAAATGTTCTAAGTAGAGTTCGACACCTCAGGAATCTGTATTGGAGCAGTCTTCGTTCAAGAACACCGACCCGTGGCATACTTCAGCGAGAACTTAAGTGGAGCCACACTCAACTACCCAACATATGACAAGGAGCTATATGCTCTTGTTCGAGTCCTACAGACACGACAACATTATCAACTGGCGAAGGAATTCATCATCCACACCGACCATGAGACCCTAAAGCACCTCAAGGGTTAAAACAAACTCAAACGACGACATGCCAAATGGATAGAGTTCATCGAGACCTTCCCGTACATAATCAAGTACAAGAAAGATAACAAAAACGTGGTAGCCGACGCCCTGTCACGCAGGCATGATCTCATCACCACAATGGAGGCAAGGAACTTAGGATTCGAGAACATCAAGGAACTCTACAATCAAGATCCAGAGCTCGGCGAGGTGTTCCGAATGTGCAAGGAAGGATCCCACAGACCATTCTACATCCATGGAGGTTATCTTTTCCGAATAGAAGGCTCTGCATCCCATAGAGCTCAATGAGGGAGTTGATACTACAAGAAGCTCATGAAGGAGCTCTCACGGGGCACTTTGGCGTTGAGAAGACCTTGGCCACAATCAAGGAACATTTCTTTTGGCCGCACCTAAAAAGAGATGTACAACGGCTTTGTGCACAATGTATCACGTGTCACCAAGCAAGTCTCGTAGGGAGCACCATGGTTTGTATCTTCCTCTACCAATTCCTCATCCATGGACTGACTTGTCGATGGACTTTGTTCTCGGACTCCTGAAGATCCGTAACAAAGATTCTATTTTTGTTGTTGTGGAAAGGTTCTCCAAGATGGCGCATTTCATACCATGTTCAAAGACCGGCGATGCAACTCAAATAGCAGACCTTTTCTTCCAGGAGGTCGTACGCCTCCACGGCCTACCAAGGACCATTGTGTCAGACCGTGATAGAAAATTCTTAAGTCACTTCTGGCAAACACGCTGTCGGAAACTAGGGACCAAGCTGTTGTTCTCCATAACATGCTACCCGCAGACAGATGGTCAGACCGAGGTGGTCAACCGCACCCTAGCAGCACTTCTGCGATCACTCATCAGACGTTACCCAAAGAACTGGCTCGAATATCTACCCCACGCAGAATTTGCTTACAACAGGATACAACATTCTACCACCAAACACTCACTGTTTGAGGTCGTTTATGGGTGCAATCCCATAACTCCCTTGGACCTGTCAGCCCTACCAAGCAAGGAGGTCACCAGCCACGACGGCGAAAAGAAGGCCGAACTTATCAAAAAGATGCACGAGAAGGTTCGGGAAAACATAAGGCGCAAGAAAAAACAATACGCCAAGCAAGCTAACAAAGGGCGAAGACAGAAGGTGTTCAACGAGGGAGAATGGGTGTGGCTACACATGCGACCCGAGCGATTCCTGGACAAGAGAAGCTAAAAGCTTGCACCAAGAGGAGATGAACCATTTTGTGTCCTTGAACGGATCAATGAAAACCCCTACCGCCTTGAACTACCCGGTGAGTATAACGTGTCAACAACATTTAACCTTGTTGACTTATCTCCTTTCGATGCTGGTGATAGCATTCCACAGATTGAACGCTCGCAAGGGGGATGGAATGATGACATCGGACATAAGGACGAACAAGAGCCGCGAAAGTGGAGGTGACCCGAGACACTGAGCAAACGGAATCCTCCCACGGTCTAATCACGAGAGGACGAGCGTGAAACATGCGAACCAAGGCCGCCGAGATTGTGAAGGAAGCCTGAGAGACTCTCGTTCATGAAGAGCACTTGCCCACGACCTTCGGAAGAATCGCGACCGTCATCAGCATCGAACTGGACGCTGGCCCAGACGCTTAGGACGCTCAAATGACCAAACGATCGGGTGACATCACTGCGCTCACAACAGTCACATGACGTCACTGGGACACTCCAACGCGTTCAAACTGTCACATGACGTCACTCCCGCATCCAAACGGTCACATGATATCACTTCCGCATGCCCAACAATCGGATGACGTCATTAGGACACTCCAACAAGTTTTTAGCCCATTTTTCCATTTTGTCACACACTTTTCGGCCAATAGGGGCAATAAGGCTATAATTTAGTGTATTTTGTATTATTTTAAGGTTTGAGACTTTCCCATAAAAGTAGTCCGAACCTTCATTTGTAAACAAGTTGGATTTTGGAAGAAAATTTAAGTTCGAGGGAATATCTCCTCTTATCTTAAAACGTTTCTGGGAAACATCTCACCTTCAAATCGTTTTGGAAACAATTGAAGTGTGTTTTGACTATATCAAGAGGCTTCCGCACCTCTTGTGGTGTCTTTCGTTCCATCCAACCCGATGAAACCCGCTTAACAAACGAGGTTCTCGGTTTTCCCCAATGCGCGTCCCGAGCCACTTAGCCCTTGCGCGTATCACCTTTCCCTTAGAAATACCGATAAAGCAAACCTAATCGATCAACAAACCAGTTAGACCAAACTTTGGTCTAATAACTTTCAGTCTTCATCTTAGATTCACCATGGCTACCTATAAGAAAGTAAATCAAAGACGAGGTAAATGAGAAACCGCAATTCTTTCTACCAAACGAGACTTCAAACAAATGCTTATCATATAATCAAATAGGATACTTGTTTTATTCTTGAGCTTCTTTACTCTTTCATTTCATTTTTTCTTTCTCTTTTCTTTTTTTTATTTCTTTCTTTATTCTTCTTATATTGATATTGCGAACACACTAGGCTTCTAGGACGTCGGATTTGAAGGGATTTAACTTCTACTTAGACCTAAGATTTCAAGACCGTATACTCTTACATTTCGTTCAAGAGTGCGGCGGAGTAGATGGCGTTTTGATGCGCCTTGCTCTTAGGATGTAAAAAGATATTCACCAACCCAACATTTAGACCCGAACCATAAAAAGAATATCAAGATCGATGCACTCATATCGATTTTAGATCATGATTTTTAGGCTTTACTTCTATCGATAGCGGAGTGTTAGTGTGTGCTCTTATTTTCTGCAAAACAAGCTCAACTCATATAATTAAATCATCCTATTGAAAAAAAAATAAAGCATCGTCAATATGAAGTATAATCAATTAGATAGAGAGAATGAATAATAAACTAACCTAACAAATTCGTCTAAACTTCCCATAAGTAAAACTAGAATTCCCAAAGACTTACGACCCACTCGTTCCTCAACCAACTAATAAGCACCAACATCCAAGATATAAAAAAAGGCCAATTTCTTAAGCATCATAGTTTCAAGGTTCATCTCAAAACGTGGCACCGAACGAGTGCCTTAAATGACTCGGACTAAATAAAAACTAACCTAAGAAAAACAAAAGAAAATGAAATGAGATCACATGACAAACGTGAGCTACTTCCCCCAGACTTGAATTAAACGACGTCCTCGACGTGAAGCTCCGATAGAGGATAGGAAAGGTGAAGTTATGGTTGTCGGTCTCCTTCTTTTTTTATGATTTTTTTTTTTAAATTTTTTATGATTTGCAAATAAACCAAGTCCGAAATACGAAATATAAGAAAAAAAATGTTGGGTTGCCTCCCAAAAAACGCTTGTTTAACATCGTTATGCTTGATGTCTCCATGCTTCATGTGTGCACGACAGGTGGATCGAATAGAGAGATGGAGTTTCCACTTTCGATCGGTGGAGCGGCTTGATATAACTTAATGTGCTACCCATTTACTGGGAATGTTCACTCGAATCGCTCCATAGTTCTACCTCTCCATGTGTTAAGACTTCTCGTACCTGAAATGGACCAGCCCAACGGGAATATAATTTGCCCGGCAAAGAAAGTCACGAGATAGGGTCTTTGTATTGTGCCATCCTTCAGCTCGGTTGCCTTTCTCATAGCATGCTGTCGTCGTCACTCCTTTCTCTTTCAAACATTGGTGCAGCCTCTTTTGATCTCCGAATGATGTTTCGCGGCTGTCCTCTTTAGGCATCCAGCGCATACATATTGAAGGGCTCACTCTCATATGCTTCTTGAGATGAATGTGTGACTTTTGTGTCTCATGCCAAAGAAAAGAAGGAAGATGGTCGAACTGAAGCTTAGACGCCTTCTCTAGTGCAAAATCAGTGAGCATTTTGTGTAGTGTTTTCTCATGTGGAGCGTCTTGCAGTGCCTCGATGGAACTCTTGAACTTCGTGTAATGCTTGGCTTCTCCATCGATAAATCCTGCAGCATTTCAAGCTTGTGTTAGACATCTCTCTAATGCATCGGAAACACTTACTCGATCAAACGTGTCATTCGACGACTTATCCAGCACATCAACTCTATAGCATGAAATCTTGGGGCTGGACAAATTGAATTCAATCTTCTCATCATCGACACGTATAGAGAGCTTCCCTTGTTGTACATCTATCTTCGCACCTGCAGTAGCTAAAAATGGTCTACCAAGAATAATAGGTATGTTAGCATCTTCCTCAATATCGAGTACAACAAAATCAGTGGAAATGCAAATACTACCTACCTTGGTGGGAATGTTTTCAACGATTCCCACCAGATACCTTACCGAACGATTTGCGAGTCGTAGACACGTCTTGGTAGGCTTGAGATCGCCGAAGTTTACCCGTTTATAAATCGAATTTGGTATTAGGCTCACGCTAGCTCCCAAATCGCACAAATCTTTATCGATGTCAATGTCTGCTATGGTGCATGGGATGGAGAAGCTTATGGGGTCCTTCAACTTTGGGGACAACTTGTTTTGGAGAATTGTGCTGCATTCCTCGATGAGTGCTACTGTCTCAATTTTTTTATATGCTTATCCTTGGAAAGATACTCCTTAAGATAATTTGCTCGATTAGGCATCTTTTGGAGCGCTTCCACAACGGCATGTTGATGTCGAGCTGCTTGAGGCAACGTAAGATTTTGGTCACGCTCTCTCGATTATTGCTGCTCACCAAGCGTCTAGGAAATGGTAGAGGAGGTTCGTACGACGGCGGAGCAATATATGGCTTCTCTAAATCAGGCTCATACCCTTCCATGATCGCGATTCTGCCCTCTCCTTGTGTACTAAATGTCCAACAACGTTGTCTTGCGCTTTGGAGGGCAGGTTCTCAATTGTATCCTTGGTGCATAAAGTGATGGCATTCACGTACTCTCTCGGGTTTGGATCGGGATTTCCGAGTCCCATCCCAGGATTCTGAGAGGATGATTCAGCCTATTGTGCAATGGAGTTTTCTAGCATCTCCACATGCGTGCTCAAGGATTCCATTTGAGTCTTCAGCTCATTGATCGTAGTCCCCACTCAATGCGTGCTCAAGGAGTCCATTCGAGTTTTGAGTTCATTCATCATTGTCTCCATTTTCGCGTTGAATTTCGTTTGAAGTGGTTTTCCTCGATGTTGTCTTGATGTTTCCTTTGTTCTTTGATGAATTCAAGCATCACCACCTCAAGGCTTGACGAAGGAGCTTGCTGGACTTGCTGGAATGGCTGCGATTGTTGGTATGGCTGCTGTCTTTGTTGAGAACCCGAGTATTTCACTGGTTGTGTCATGCGATACGAGAGATTCAGGTGGTTCCTCCAATCCGGGTTGTAGGTGTTCCCGAATTGTGTGATGCCTGTTGGGTGTATTTCACTTGTTCCATGCCTTCTTGCATTGTGCATTGGTAAGCCATATGATCCGTCTCTCAACAATTTTCACAATACATGGCATTCACCGCATTGCCCATCACACTTCTTTGATCAACTTCGCAAAGACCTCGTGTCTTGTTCGACATACTTCTTGGTGTAGACCAGATGGTGTGGTCCATGGCAAGATAGTCAATAAGCTCGTATGCCTCTTTAACGCTTACGGCCATGAATGATCCTCGGGCAGCATTGTCTAACGTCGTTCTATGTTCATAAGTGATCTCATTGTAGAATGTTCGGATCACATACCACTGCTCTAGACCGTGATGAGGATAAATTTACAAAAGTTCCTTGAATCTTCCCCATGCTTCAAATAATGTTTCTCCCTCTTGGCTTCTAAACATGGTGATTTCTCCTCGCATTTGGATCGTCTTGCTCGGAGGGAAGAACTGTGATAGGAATGTCGTGCACTGCTGGTCCCATGTAGTGATCGAACCAGCGAGAAGAGATTGTAGCCACGTCTTCGCTCGTCCTCCAATGGAGAAGGAGAAGAGATATAACAATATGGCATCCTCCGAGACTCCATGAATTTTGTATGTGCTTGAAAGCTCTAGAAAGTCTCGTAGATGTTGATGAGGGTCTTCGTGATTTCCGCCCATGAATTGTTTTTGGTATAACATTTTGATCATCGCAGGCTTGATCTTGAATTGCTCCCTCGCAATAGCGGGTGTCCTTATTGCAGTTTGGATATTGCTCATATTCGGCATCACATAATCGTGAAGACGATGTGGTGGAGAAGCCTGTGGTTGTTGTAATTGCACTACATTACCGACGGGTAATTGCTGCAGTCCATGACCATCCAATATATCGTTGTGATTGTTCAGTGCTCGTGGATTGGTCGTGTCTACTCTTTCTTCTCCCTTGCCCTTCTTTCGCTTATTAATCGTTCTCTCAATCTCGAGGTCGATTCTATGCAAATTCGAATTACCTTGAGATCGGGTCATGCACCTACGAAAGACAAGTAAAAAGAATTAGTAGAAAGAAACGAAAAAGAAAAGAAAAAAGCAAGTATGATTCTAAATCTGAAACTAAGTCGTGTTGACAATTAGTCCCCGGAAACAGCGCCAAAAAGTTGATGCATGTCAAGTTAAACAAGTTAACCTAAACTACCCGCAAGTGCACGACACATATGTAGTAATTAAGGTGTCGATCCCATGATGACTAATGTAACACGATCTAAGAATCAAAACTAGAATCAATGCTTGCTTCGATGAGATGATGGTTATAAGATGCAATGATGAATATGCAATGGAATAGCGAGTTCTAAACAAAGAGACAAATGTTCTAGAATCCGGTTTCACCACATAGCTCCAAAACCTACCCTCGATCTATCTAATCGTGCATTTCCTATCAAGATATCTAAGACGGACGATTCTAATATAGAATTTACCCTCTCTCAAGGCATAGGTATATTGAGTCATACCCTACTTTCGTGGCTGACACCCTAACTAAACCCCATTATGATTCATGATTCGTCCGATTCAACTCTCAACCTTTACTATCCTACTTTCGTGACCTAATCTCGGTTGTTCTAAGCCTGGTCTTCTAGGACTAGAATTCATCTTCCAGTCCTTCTCCTAATCCTTAACACATGCATATACGTGGCCATTGGTAAATACAAGTCATTAAGCACTCATACAAAGAATAGATAAACAAAACGGGAAAATGCATTCATAAATGAATTAAAGATTGTTTTGGGATAGCCATGGGTTAATCCCTTCTCCTAGAACAAATCTACTACTTGATCATGATTCTAAATAACATAAACGAAATAAGTAGAGTAAGGAGCATAGAAATATCAAACGAGAGATGATCCCGAATCAATTCCCGACTCTTTGTTGTGTCTCCCGTCAAAGAGGGCTCTTGAATGGATGGATGGATGTTGTGTACCCTTTTAAAGTTCTCCTTTGTGTGTGCTTCCCTTTGAACTCAATTTAGGGTCTCTTTTTATACAAATTATCCGTTGGAGAACTTCTAGAGAAGTTGTTACAGCCATGCCCCGCGCGGGCTAGGGAGGCAATCCGCGTGGGCTGCCCACGTTCTCCATGCTCTGTGCGTGCTACAAGTGAGCACGACTCGGGCATTTTGTGTTGAACAACCACCCCACATGGGCTCTTCATGAACCTTAATCCGTGCGTGCTGAAGGTGAGCACGATTCGGGCAAGTGCTGCTGGATGTTCAGCCCGAGCGGGCTAAGGAAGCCACCCCGCAGGGGCCTTGTCTCCTCATGTCCTGTCGCATTCCTTGCCCGTTTCTCATCCCGTTTGCCTCGTTATAATCTCTTATGCTCGTACTTTGTCTCGTGTATTTTCTTTAGGTGCGAAACAAACCAATTACGCATTAAATCCTATAAGAACATAAAAACACGGAAACAAGTAAAACGAATACAAAATCACACGTTAACATTGCAACTATCTTCATAAACATATCTAAAATCATGCGAGAATCGTGTGCGAAAACGAGATGATCAGAAGTCAATAACATATTAATTCTAAATATCAGAATTCTTCGTGTAGTATTTCTACTAATTCAAAGCGATTAATTATCATTAAATCATACATGTTATTAAATCACATCATATTGCTACAGATTTTATCAAATTTGTATGTGTACCTATAATTATACCTGTTGGAATTAATTTATACATACATCAACTAATATGTATTAATCAATTTATACTATAAATCAAAAACAAATTTTAAGGTCACAATAAATTCATTACATTTCTACTATACCTTAAATTGAATACATGCATCAACGGAAATAAAAAAAAAAATTAATCAAACATTTTCTTTATGATAAATAATCATAATGCAATACAATTTAATGAAATAAATTATCAATTAAACGGATGATCATTAAACACATTACACCAAATGGATGAGCACCATTCCACTATAACAAATGAATTAAATGTCACAATTACTCAGTTAACCATAAAATGCATTTCAATATGATTAAATTTATATTTCAATAATATTAACTAATCAAATCTACAAAATTAATCTACATGTGTATAAAATTGGATTTTCTGAGTTATATTTAATAGGTAATTATAATTTTTTTGCCAAACTAAACTAATAATCAATACATTTCAATTAGAATTAACTTGTGAAATAGAAATTTCTAAAGTAATCAATCATAATATATATGAAATCTAAGTCTTCATTTGGTTTACACGACCGGCTTCCACCAAGTATTAAAGTTTTTTCTAAAAAATTAGTACAATATTTAATTAGTTATTTATTCTTCTATAAATTTCATGTAATTGTGACATCCATTTAACATTAATTACAATATTATTATTTCGTAAAAAGAAAAACAATTTTTTCCTATAATTAGGATGTATCAACCACTTACCATTCATAACAAATTCATCCACATACTTATATTGATAGTACCATGACAATTTCACAAAAAAATATAATTGCTTTCAACGAACTCACAATGGATCCAATCAACATATCATTATCCGTTTGTTTCATTTTGGGGAGGTCAAAAACATTAAAACGAGTTATCAACTAATTAAGGTTGATTTCTCTTGATTGATAAAAATGTACGTTTAATTCTCTATGTTACTGTAATACTTCAATATGTTTTGTTAAATTCATCTATATATTCTTACTGACAAATTTTTCTATGTATACTCATATCAATTACTTAAGATATTTTGTGTAATATGTTAAAATAAATTATTAATAATTTTGTGTTATATATTTTTTTCTATATCAATTATTTTTTAGTTATGTAATACTTGAACTTATTTCACTCAATTATAATTTTAATTCTATATGTATATAACATTGTTTCTTTATATATCATGTATTTTCCGAAAAGATGAAATCAAAAGTATTTATATGTTAATATCAATTAAATTTAAATTTCAAAACATTTATTTAAACACATATTTATAAATTAGTTTCTAATTTTCTTTTTTCATATTTGATTATTACTTTCTCATTAATTATATCATAGTTCTTCATATTATGCTCTCCTATCAATTACCTTGAAAGTATTATGCTTTATAACTTAATAAGTCATTATTAATTTTTAGTATGCATGTTACATTATAAGTTATTGACTATTTTCTGTCATTACATTACAAATTATCCTTATTTTTTTTCTTTCAGGTAACATTTATTTCACATAATAATTATATTATGATCGTAATAAATTTTTTTATTAATTTATTACATAAATTTATAGTAACTCATATATTTTGACATATTTTTCAGTTGAACACGATTCAAACATCAATTATACAATTTTCTAAACTGTTTCACGACATTTCTCAAAGAAGGAACAATATTTGAGATTAGTTGTTCTGATGAGGTTAAGAGCAATTAAAACTTTAAGCAAATCCACGCCAAAAATTGCAATTTGGTTTACCATTACAATCAAAATGTCTGAAATCATTGAATGTTAAATTTCGTTCGTTAAAGAAATTTTTAGGTTTAAAACATTTGACAATTTTATTATGATTGCCAATCTGAATTTTGAATTCTGCTTTGCATCACATACTTTTTTATATACAATATGCAATACATATTTAATGTTTTTGTAATATATAGAATTTTCATTGTTTTTCATTTGTTATAGATGCTATTGAACGTGTTTGTGCGATTAAGGATACACAACAAGAGAAGCATTAAAGATAATCATCTTGCATTTCAGTTAATCGAAGTATTGTGTTTACTCTTCTTTTTTCTTTATATGTTTTTCCATTTGTATATATGACATTCAAACATGTTATAAGGGTACATATGTGACGAAAACAGCTTGGGATGAGAAAGCATTAGATTTCCATAAGAAAATCGAGGTTTTTAGGGAACAACGATATGTTGTTTTAGCAATGAGTATTAATCCAAATATTATTGGAAGTAAAATGGCTACTTTAAGATAGAAATGATGTTAGCAATTTCATGTGTTCAAAGTTCGCAATGTATTTATTACACCTTAACTCGACATCTAGAACTAAGTTCTATTTTGATGGTGAATGTGAAACAATTAAGAAATATTTTAAGAGGTATTTTGTAATACATCATATGTTTTTAAATGCATATGGGTTATTTGCTCTTTATTGGCATTTATTTTTTTTTTATTTTTTTCAGCATAAAAGGTCGATTTGAAGATGATATATTGTTTAACTTCTTTCCCCTATGTAAGAGACTGAATTTATATATAACGCGTTTATCGTTGGTGTACTATCAAAGGATGGAGGGATTTGTATAATTTTTGATAAGTTTTCAATAAAATTTAAGTAGTCTAGGACGTCATTAGTTTGTAAATTTGCAATGATTCTTCAAACAATGGGAATTAATCGTGCATTTTGTTTAAAGTAAACTATTTTTCATATTAGAGTAGTAAACATTGTTGATAGTTATTCTTTTACAATTGTAGAGTTGAAATGATGTTGGACGACAAGGATGATGTTTCACTTTTATAGCGTTCGACCGTGAGGTTGACAAATTGACTAACAAAAAGGCTTTAAAGGTGATTGAGGAAACAATATCATATTTTATCGTTTTATTTATATATTTTTTATTTGTGGCATTTCATATTGAAACTTTTTAATGTAACAAGCAGATAATGGAAAAGATCGTCTCCCAGAATGTTTGTTTATATTCCTTGCACCACCTCAGCATTAGCTTCTCATACTGCCAACTGAGTATTAGTTTTAAAACTAAAATTCTATATTAAAAGTATAATAATGTGAGTTATAAGGGGTTGTTAAGAAAGATAATTACAAATGTTTCAAAATATTAATATCATTTTGTGACTCATTAAATATATTAACGAATAACTAGTTGTTACAATAGGAATATGTAACCATTTTGTGACTTGCCGAATTTTCGCATTGAAGACTATGAAACCAATTGTTCTATAAATTCTAGGAAAAATAGTGGAAGCCAATATATCCAGAAAAATATGTGATTTGAGTTACTAATATTAGAAACCATATAGGCGAATAGAGAAGGACTCGAGAGAGGTGAGGAAAGACCACAGACGAGGAACACGATGGTGCAAGATATAGGGGAAGGAGTCGACGATGCAAATTTCAGTGATGTACAATAGATATCTGGAAATGAGACCTCTCCCTCAACGTCCCATCACTGAGCAAGGTTCGAGGATTATCTTACGTGAAGCTACATAGGTGAGCAGAGAAGGAGATGAGCGAGCCAAAAGAAGGCCATAGAGGCAAATGAGGAACACAATGGTTTATGGTGCGAGAGATTCGAATGAGGTAGATGAAAGATCGGCGGCAAAGAGACATCAAGGGAGGTGAAGATATGCTGAGGATGGCAATGGATGGAAGGGAATACGAAGATACAAAGATGCACTAAGGGAAGGGATGGCGTGAGAGGAAGGCGAAGAGACGCCAGGGAGGCGATGGCATGACGTGAATGCAATGGAGAGAATCGACTACAATGTTGAAGGGAAGAGAAAAGGGTAAGGGAGGGAGGTGCTTGGTGATATTCATTAAGAATGATTAGTTTAGGTCAATTGCCTTAGAGTTGGAAATACATGTTTTTCTTTATTATTAATATATACTAGATGATACTCGCGCTACGTACGGATTTTTTATAATTAAAATATATTTATCTTACATTTTGTATAAAATTCATTAATTTGAACATTATCATTAGATTTGATATGCATACGGGGTAATACAAACACACGAAATAAAATTTTCAATGTATAAATTTGAAGAACAGATTTATAAGTTTTAATGTAAACTAATAGTGCAATTTGTTTATAATAATACCTAAAACCGATAAGGAATTGGATTGAAGCACATGCGTGAAAACTCCTCCTCGAATATTGTTATATTTCGTAAAATATCTTCTTCTTTTTTTGTGTCACGTTATCGTTTCATGTGTAATGTCTATATTATATTCTAAAATTAAAACATATCTTTTATATAATATAGTATTCTCTATTATTATTTTTATTTCATAAATAATATATTTTTCTTTTATAGACTATTCAATATATAAAAATACCAGAATATTCACATTATCAAGATTTGGTCTACTCTCAACATTACAAATTTTATTGATCTTCTTTATATAAAATCGTACACCAAATTTCTATTGAACTAAAAAAAAGTTCGATGTACCGATCATTTTTCATTCGAATTGAGATTCAGACTCAAATATTTTTGAAGTATAATTATGATACACAAAAAGTAATAACACAAAAGGTAATATTTTAGAATCAATTAATTTCCATTTAAATAGGGATAAAGAGTAAAATATTTTTAAGCATAAAGATGATACCCCAAAGAAATTAAGAATACAATAAAATGGTACAAAATGAATCGTTCTAATTATTTTAGGAGTTAACATTTTGGATATTGACTTATATTTCATATATTCAAACAATCTTTATTTAATATCATAAATAAAAATTTTAAATATCACAAATAAAATTATAAATAGAGTTACACACTAACTAAAAAAATTAAATAATGATTTTTATTTTTTTTTTAGTTAATTGAATCAATCCAATATTTAGAAGTTATTTACAATTTAGAGATGAAAATAAATAAACGAAAGAACTTTAGTTATAAAAAGCAAGTAATCTTTACAAAGGAGGTATTTTTGAAAATAAAAAACTTTAAATTCACCAATGTTATGTTAACTAAAATTAGAACATTCTCTATCCATCAACCAACTTACAATTTACACAGTAACAACAACAATAGAGAGTGAACTAATGCCACCATTAAAGAAGGAACATGAAAAAATGTTGTTGCTACCATAACTGCTACTGCAATATTATGATGATTTTGTTAACAATAAAACATTACTCTCTCCATGTTCTCCTTTAATGTTGGTAACTGTCTCACTCCTCTTGACTCACCGGCGGCTATTTTCGGGCTTTTCTTTCCATTTTCTTGCATTCCTTGTAAACGCTTTTCTTTTCGTTTTCGTGCATTCCTTGTAAATGTTTATGAATAATGGTTTCAGCATCTCAAATTGAATTTTTCCTTGTTTATTTTATAGGGTTGATTTAGGTGCGGAAACGTGTTCTTATCAACCCGATTATAGATCTAGTCATGTTTAACGATTAGTTTTTTGGGGTTTTAACATCGAACAAAATTAGAAACGATTTCATAGTACCTTTCGTGTTGAAAGTGTGATAGTCGGATGCAAGGTTTGATAATGCAAGCCCTCTACGCGTATCCACGCCGAGATCGGATCTGCTTTGATGCGGAATTCGGGAAGAATGAAAATTGATTTTCGTTCTTCGGTTTTCTTTCTGACTGCTAGGGTTTAGATTTTTGTTTTTGAGTTCTAATAACGAAAACTCATTTTTCGTTTATTTAAAATTATTAACTTTTAATAATTACGACTTAAACCCAAACTATTGAAAATATTACATAAATGGCATAATACTTTCAATCTCCCACTTGCCTTTACGTAATATCTCATATAGTCGAAGTACATGTATCTCCATACAGAAGTAACATCCTTACTCTGTAGAACCATGGTAGAAGGATAATATTATTATTTCCCTCCGTCTTTACAGCTCCGGATAATCCTAGGACATGGTCTGACTGTCAAGTCCTAATAGATTATCAACTATGTTTCATGCCTAACATAACTGACTGGTGAATGATCGCAAGAAACTCTTTTTTTCTCTCATTCAAATGCCCTGGCCAAGGTCTTTTCAGTCATTATGTTGCTAGCAACATAGAGCTCAAACTCTTTACCTAGATTTGACGGATTCCATCTTGATCAATCACTAATTGCACAAGCATCTAATCATTCCCAATATCCTTTCAACTTACATCCCAAGGCATAAGGTGTCCAGTATCAAAGAATGGTAGATAACTTGTCAGTTACCATGTTGATCTCAGGTCTAAGGAAATTATAATATTCCAATCCTTCTAGAGAAATTCCTATTGACAGTTCAATGGTAATGTAACCATTAGGAATTCTCCCTTTGGGTCTGTTCAATGATCGCATCTCTATGTGCATCATCCATACATCTGATTTAGTAAAAGAGATATACTAATTTCTATCAAATAGAAACCATCACATCCATGTTGATCTATCCGGATTACTAATGTCCAATTAGTTATCCTATGATCAAGAACGATTTAGATTAAGTTTTACCAAAACTTGACTCTCTTTATCATGATCTCTATCATGATGACAAGTTTCTAAACTTAATCATGGACTCTATCATACTAGCTATGAAAATATATACACATATATATTATGCAAATATCATCAAAATGATAAAATAATGTCATTTTATTTATTCATAAGTGTTCAAAATATAAGACATAAAATAGCTCTTAAATAGTTATAACAGTTGTACTATTCCTAGAACTAATTCCAGCATATCATGTTTTTCAATCCAATCTTCAACTTGTGCTTGTCAAACTCTTTTGAACCAAGCGCCTTTGTGAGTGGATCTGCTGCATTTTCTTTTCCTTCTACCTTCTGGATTTGAACGTCCCCACGCTCAACGATTCCCTTATTAGATGGTACTTCTGCAGAACATGCTTTGATCTTTTATGAGATCTTGGTTCCTTCGCCTGGCCTACTCCCCCGGTATTATCACATAATAAAGGAACTGGTTCCTTTATCGAAGGTAGCACACCAAGTTCAGTTATGAACTTTCTCATCCAGACCGCTGCCTTAATAGCTTCACAAGCCGCTATGTATTATGCTTCAGTAACCGAATCAGCTACAGTAGCTTGTTTGGAACTTTCTAACACACTGCACCCCCATTGAGGCAAAAGACATACCCTGATGTCGATCTGCTATCATCCTTATCGGACATAAAGCTGGCATCTGTGAACCCTTCTAACTCTAAGTTAGAATCTCCATAAACGAGGAATTAGTCTCCAGTCCTTCTCAAGTACTTGAGAATGGTTTTCACCAATTTCCAATGTTCCTCACCGGGATCTGCCTGATACCGACTCGCTACACTTAGCGCGAAGGCTACATCAGGCCTCGTACATGTCATGGAATACATGATGGCTCCCACTGCGCTAGCATATGGGATCCTACTCATGCATTCTCTCTCTTCTTGAGTCTGAGGACAATCCTATTTGGAGAGAGTAATTCCAGTGCCTATCGGTAGATAGCCTCTCTTGGAATTTTCCATGTTATACCTCTTCATGATGGTATCAATGTACTGGGACTGTGATAGTCTAAGCAACCTCCTTGATCTATCTCTATAGATCTTTATTCCCAGAATATAGGTTGCTTCTCCCAGATCTTTCATGGAGAACTGTTCGGATAACCAAAACTTCGTCTCTTGCAACGCTGAAATGTCATTCCCCATGAACAATATGTCATCCACATAAAGCACAAGGAAGACAACCGCGCTCCCACTAAACTTCTTGTACACACAAGGCTCTTCTTCGCATCTAACAAAGTTGAACTCTTCTACTGCCTTGTTAAAGCGAATGTTCCAGGTTTGAGAAGCTTGCTTGAGTCCATAAATGAATCTCTGAAGCTTGCATACCATATGAATTTGAGTTGGCAACGTGAAACCCTCAGGTTAAGTCATGAAGATTTCTTCCTGGAGCTCTCCGTTAAGGAAAGCTGTTTTCACGTCCATCTGCCAAATCTCATAGTCATAGAATGCCGCTATCGCAAGTAGAATCCGAATAGATTTGAGCATTGCCACAGGGGAGAACGTTTCTTCATAGTCAATCCCTTCTCATTGACAATACCCCCTGGAACTAGACGAGCTTTATAGGTCTCTACCTGCCCGTCTGCTCCAATCTTCCTCTTGTAAACCCATTTACAACCTATCGGTGTAGAAGCCTGTGAAGATTCAACCAAAGTCCAAACTTTGTTGATCCTCATAGATTCCATCTCGGATTCCATGGTTTTCCATCATTTCTCAGAATCTGGGCCTTGTATAGCCTCCTGGAAAGTCAATGGGTCATCATCTCTATGACCGACCACGTCCTCTTGCACCATCAGATTAACTCTGTCAGGTGCACGTCGGAACGTGTTGACCTTCTCAAGAAAGCCTGTGTAGCAGGTTTAACCTGCACTGAGATATCTTGTTGGGCTTGTTCCTGAACAGGTTCCTGAACTTGTTCCTGAACGGGCACTGTCACTTCAACATTTGAAGATGAGGCGCAGGAGCCTAACAACATATCTTCCAGCCAAGATTGCTCATTTGACATCTCATGTCTATGAGCTTGCGTTGGTTCGTCGGGTTCTTGAGTCTCGTCAAGAACTACTTCCCCACCATGAATTTCTTTATCAAGGAATTCCCTTTCAAGAAAGGTTGCTGTTTTGGCCACAAACACTTTGTACTCAGACGGGTGGTAGAAATAATATCCCATAGTTTTCTTCGGATAACGTATGAACCTACACCTGTCAGACCTAGCATCAAGCTTGTCTGGCTGAAGTCTCTTAACGAAGGTCGGACACCCCCAAACCTTGATGTGTCTCAAGTTTGGCTTACGTCCTTTCCATATCTCATATGGTGTTTTCAAGACTGCTTTGGTGGTAACTTTGTTTAGCAGATAGGCAGCTGTTTCTAACGCATAGCCCCATAGGTTCATTGGAAGATTAGTGAACCCCATCATGGATCTCACCATATCTAATAAGGTTCGATTTCTCCGTTCGGATACACCATTATGTTGTGGTGTTCCGGGAGAAGTCCACTGAGACAAAATCCCATTTTGCCTTAAATAATCAAGAAAATCATGACTCAAATATTCTCCACCTCGGTCAGACCTCATCATCTTGATGGTCTTTCCAGTTTGTTTCTAAACTTCACTATGAAATCTCTTGAACATTTCAAAAGATTCAGACTTGTGATTCATAAGATACACATATCCATATCTAGACATATCGTCAGTGAAAGTTATGAAATAAGAATATTCTCCTCTGGCTTGAACTTTCATAGGTCCACATACATTTGTATGTATGAGTCCTAGAAGTTCAGTAGCTCTATCTCCGATTCCAGTAAACTGAGATTTGGTCATTTTTCCAGTGAGATAAGACTCACAAGTCGCATATGATTCATAATCATATTGACCAAGAAGACCTTCTTGATGCAACTTGTTTATCCTTTTTCACCTATATGACCAAGTCTACAATGCCAATGGAAAGTCTGATTCACTGAATCATCTTTGTTTCTCTTATGGCCCGAAACATGCATGTTAATTTGTTCTACATTAACATCAGGTAAGATATATAGTCCTTGTTGCAAATAACCATTCACACACAAATCATCACCATGATAAATAGAGCAAATGTTATTACTAAAAACTGTTCGAAATCCACGTCTATCAAGCATAGAAATAGAAATTATGTTCGAAACAAACTTAGGAACATAATTAGAGTCGTCTAACAACAAGGTCTTGCCCGTAGGCATTACAAGGGAAATTGATCCTACGGCTAGAGCAGCAACACTTGCGCCATTTCCAACCTTCAGACTAAACTCTCCTTTCCTGAACCTCCTACTGATCCTCAGCCCCTGAAACATATTGCAGACGTTAAAACTGCTACCGGTATCCAATACTCATCTAGATGAATCAATAGTAGTTAAGGAAATCATGAAAACATTTTCCATGAGAATCTTACCTGGCTTCTTGCCCTTCAGAGACTGCAGGTATTCTTTGCAGTTCCTCTTCCAATGCCCCTTCTTCTTGCAAAAGAAGCACTCAACATCAGCTTGGTCAGATTTGCCCCTTTTGCCCTTAGGTATGATCACACCACCCTTGGACCCATGGAGCTTCTTCTTGGGCTTTTTGTTGCCCTTGCCCTTCTTGGAAGAAGAGTCGAACATCATTACGGCACTAAGTCCCTTAGACGTCTCGGACATTGACTGACTTTCATAGTCAATCAGTTACTTCAACATCTCATGCAGATCCATGTCCATCTTGTTCATGTTAAAGTTAACAATGAACGGAGAGAACGTCTCAGGCAATGATTACAAGATAAGATATTGAGATAACTCTTTGCCCAGTGTGCACCCCAGCTTCACAAGCTGTTCAATAAGACTAATCATCTTTCGAACATGGGGTCCAACCGGAGAGTTCACAGTCAATCTAGACTTGAACAGAGTCTTCGACAATTGATATCTTGTCGTTTGGCTCTGTGCATCGTACATCTTCTTAAGATACGCAATGATAGCAACAGGATCCATATCCTCATGCTGGCGCTGGAGTTCTGAACTCATTGAGGCTAGGATGATACACTTTGCAGTGTCAAGGTCATCCTTTCGCTTTGTCCAAGCTAGCAAACCATCCTAATCGTCATCACCAGGTTCCTTGATAGGGTTCTCGATCGAATCGAGTATCTTCTCCTGCTTGAGGACGATCTTAAGGTTGCGGTACCAATCATCGAAATTTTCCCCAACAAGCTTGTGGACATCGAGAATGACACAT
>CM071869.1:4651196-4662522 GCA_036759665.1 Gynandropsis gynandra
TCTATATCACATAGTCACCTGGTAGTCAGGTCGTTCCTATTGATATAGTTGAGTTCATCCTTTAGCTCATGGTCGGATATCAATTAAGTTTATGTCCCCCGGGTATTCCAGGCGTTTACAAAAACTAATTGATCCCTCCCACTAGACATCTGATGTCATAGATATATGAATCGAATTCTTGAACTACATGCCTCCTGGTAGTCAGACCGTACCATGTAAACGAGAACCTATTCAAAACATCTACGATGAAGGAAAAGCCTAACGATAAAAAATTTATCGTTTAAGAACTCAATTATTAATTAAAATTCTTAATTTTAATATGGCTCTATATCACATAGTCAGCTGGTAGTCAGGTCGTTCCTATCGATATAGTCGAGTTCATCCTTCAATTCATGGTCGAATATTAATTAAGTTTATGTCCTCCGGGTAGTCCAAGCGCTTACAAAAACTAATTGATTCCTCCCACTAGACATCTGATGTCATTTAGGTATGAATCGAATTCTTGAACTACATGTCTCCTGGTAGTCATGCCGTACCATGTAAACGAGAATCTATTCAAAACGTCTACGACGAAGGAAAAAACTTAACGGTAAACAATTTATCGTCTAAGAACTCAATTATTAATGTTTAAAATTAAAATTCTTTTAATTTTAATCTTAAATTTTTTTTTATTATCTTCTCGCTCGCGAGTTACGCGTGCCCGCCCGGGCTCACGCGTTGCGCCCGCGCGGGCTCACGCGAAGCGCCCGCTTGGGCAGTGAATCGAACGCATTTAGGGTTTCTGAAATCCTACCGCCGCCGCTGTGGCCAACCCTTCACCGGTCGCCCACTCCGAGCGTTAGGGGCCGCCGGTTCGAGTCGCCTGCGCACCGTCGACACGAACGGAAGTGAATCTACGGCGTCAGACACCTACCAACCGCCCGCTTGGGCGAATAGTCGGCTAGGGTTCCAGCAGGCCTTCGACGATTTTCACCCACGTCGAACGCCCTTTGTCTACCCGGACTCGCCCCTACGCCGTTCGCCCTCTGCGTCGACTCGCCTCCCCGACCCTCGCACGAGACCCTCTCGCACAGCCGCCCGTCGTCGCCTACCGCCAGCTCTGAAGAACCGCGCTCACTCGTCCCGGGTTCGTGCGCCGCCGGTAGCTCCTCTAGCGCGCGGCGCCTTTCCGCCCGCGACGGCGACGCTCGCAAGGGCGGCTAGGGTTCCAGCTGCCGCCTATGGGTTCCACCTTCACGCGATTGGGTTTTCTGTTCTTGTTACATTTTTTCGATCCGTTTTTTCACAAAAAAAAATCGAAAAACTAATCCTAAACATGCATCTAGACGCTCTGATACCACAATAGGGTTGATTTAGGTGCGAAAACGTGTTATTATCAACTCGATTATAGATTTAGTCATGTTTAACGATTAGTTTTTCGGGGTTTCAACATCGAACAAAATTAGAAACGATTTCGTAGTACCTTTCATGTTGAAAGTGTGATATGCAAGGCTTGATAATGCAAGCCCTCTACGCGTATCCACGTCGAGATCGGATCTGCTTTGATGCGGAATTCGGGAAGAACGAAAATTGTTTTCGTTCTTCGGTTTTCTTTCTAACGACTAGGGTTTAGATTTTTGTTTTTGAGTTCTAATAATGAAAACTCGTTTTTCATTTATTTATAATTATTAACTTTAATAATTACGATTTAAACCCAAACTATTGAAAATATTACATAAATGGCATAATACTTTCATATTTATCTGTTTCTTCCTCTTTTTAAGTTTCGCTTTCTTTCGGCTTTATTTAGTTTGATTAGACTTCCATCTTTATCACCATCCATTTTTTCTTGATCTTTTTCCATCGCATCAACATGTTTAAATTAATTTCGGTTTTGAAAATGTACTATATAAAAATATAAGAAAGATATAAAAAAAAGGTTCCAAAAAAATTACCAAATATATGATGGTAGTTTCATGTCCGGTAGTAGAGTTTTTAATTTAAATTTCTGACAGGACACTGAAGGTGTAAGGCTAAACCCATGGCAAAAGGTTTTCTATGAGCCTTAACTCTAGCTGCCTTTGGGCTATAACATAATCTTTTTATGAGAATCCCCTTTAATACGGTGAAGGAGTGATGAGGAGGCAGCTTCTATGGAAACCGAGAGAGGTTTTTGGGCTTGCTTGAGCTCTCCACGATCTTCAATGGCGACTTGGTGGTGGTTTCCTTCGCATCCCATCCTTAACTTTTTCTCTCGAAGGAGGAGGTTTATGGGCTTGTTTGAGCTCTGCACGTGCTTCGTTTTATTTTCGATTATTATATGTTTTAAAATAATTACTATTTTTCTCAAAAATATTTTTATAATTAGTCCCTTTATAGTATATATTATAAATTATAGATTTTTCGAATATATATTTTTTAAATATTTTAAACTAAGTTGAAATTGAACTTGTTGTCAATCAACTTCTTAACACAGATGGTTAACTCGTTTATTGATTATGATCCCCTAATATCTTGCTATGAGCTCAAAATTCATGGACGATGGAGGATTGTATAAAAAATTAAAGGGTAACTCTCGCATGTGTTTGGCAAGGTTTTCGAAACGGAATTTGATGGACCAGACTTCATTGAGTACCACTATTTGAAAAGTTTGAAAATATCGATTTAGTTATTTTATTTTAATCAAATTGAAATCATTTTTTAAAACCCAATATAAGTTAATTTGTAATTTGTTATTTTTTAAAACAAATTCGACACTCTCTTCAACGTTTGGCTTCGCCTTGCCTACAATATATATATATATCATAACTTCATATAAACCCCTATGATTGAAAACCAAAAACAAAATATTTGTTATTTGTTTCACGCGAACATTGTCTTCATATGCTTCTTTGATATCACCTAGTTGATTGTGAAGTGAGCTTCCATGTCTAAAGCATGCTCATTTTTGTTAAGAACATGAATTAACTTTCATGTATAAATCCATTGAGTTTCATAGAAAAAATCATAACATGATATAATGTACTTTAATATAAACATGTCTATATAGGCATTTATTAATAACACAACATAGTGGCCATGATTCCAGAAGGAACTTCCCTATCCACTTGTTGCTGATCATGGAATATCAAGTCTACTTTCGTGTGATTCAGATGTACCATTCAAGATTAATCATTCTACAAATGATCAGGAATGTATTCTTAAATAAACAAACACCATAACCAATACTGTAATAGCTTCAAGAATATTTATTTATGTCGTTTAGAAAGACAAAGATCGTTTCCATTCATGATCAATAGAATCCTATAGTTCGAACAATAATCAATGGTCATGAACCAATAAAATAAGATATTGCAAACACATGATCTATCCGAAAGCAATTGCCAGAACGTAGGACGATTACAACTTTTTCCCATTACAAAATCAATGGCTCATACCACTCATACACCACAAATCACAATAGTAGGTTAGAGAGCAAGATGAAGAGATAAATGAATCCCTATTTTCAGGGATACAAGATGACTCAAATTCAGAATTACCGAGAAGCAAATATTTGAAACCGTTGTAGGACAATCATCTATCTCTCCTTTTGCATGTTCTACGAATGCTCACCATTCCTCACCATTGATACTCCCTACGAAATGACCTAATGTGGAGGAAGCCAAACCTACAAATTGAGAAGAACATGGAAAAAGAGAAAGCACGTGGCTAACCAGAAATATCGGTGGAAATTCCATCCTTGCATTTTCCTCACCTCGCTTGTCGCATCTCCTCGCTGTCCTTGCCCTTGCTTGTCGCATCTCCTCGCTGTCCTTGCCCTCGCTTGTCGCATCTTCTTGCTGCCATTCGAGGTATTGTCTCTTAAGTTTATTTCTTTTGCTAAGTCAGTAGAAAATCTTTCGATGATGGCAGGGTAATGCTGAGGCAAACCATAGTCGAGAGAGAGAGTTACTACCAAAGACATACTCAAAGATGGTCGCGAAAATTATTCCTACGTATCCATTATGTTTAGGGCAAAACCTAGTACTCCTCGGTCAAGAAAAAATAGATATCAATTCTAGTTTTGTAACACCTCTACATCTGCAACAACCAAGCTAAATAATGCCTACCATTATTCTAAGAGATAACCCGGAGCATTACACTTTTGCTCCAATCATACATATCCAAGCATGTACAAACAGAATGCTTACCATCTAGCCATGAACTTTTTATATGTTCTTCTTCTAATCAATTTGTAAAAAGATATGACATAAGATAACAAATATTTAGCAAAAATGATCAAAATACATTACAATTAAAAACACATAGACATTTAGTTCTTTGAAACAAAAACACATGTTTGACGAAATTAATCGATCAGAAACAACCTAAAACAAAGAGTTTGACATAATAATCACAGTAACTTGCTAAACCCAGGGGCTATACCTAACTACTCCATGGTACCATGTAAAAGTTTTAATGGGTCTTCAATCAAGCTACTTTAGTTGGCATCTAAGAGCACTTTCACCAATTTCCCCAATATTATAAGATTTGAAGAAACATAACAGAGCTACTATAACCACACCACAGGAATCTTACATAAGCATGCACAGATGACTTCATGACCACATGACCTCAAACATCTACAGGAAGCCATAGTTGATGAAAGCTTCACTCTCACACTGATTAAGTTCCATGAATTCACCATTACATCATTAGTAATCACCAAAGTTAACTCAATAAAACAGACTTCTAATCTATTATTTGAAAACTAAGAACCTGGGTTCATTTAGCCCTAACGACAATCCCCGGGAGCGAAGGCTGTTTGGATTCCGTTCGCCCCTGATTCGTTCTTCGTCTTCGAAGTAGTCTTCGGTTGCTCTGCCTTGGGCAAGATCTACGGTGGCCTACTCGAATCGCTGGAGTAGGCCGCTATAGCAGGGAATGCCTGAGTGAGGCCGAAGGTGGTGGCTCCAATCCTCGAGATCGAAGGCTCTCTGGACACCATTCGCCATCAAATCGTTCAGCAATGTGTTCTTAAACAAACAAACACCATAACCAATAATGTGCAACCTCATTCTCATGATGAGGAAAGTTCAGATCTATGCCACCCACCATGAATATCAATACTTGGAGACAATTATTGGGCACTCATTGCACTGCATTCTATGTGACACCTTGGTCTCCCCAGATCCCATGGACTCTCCCAATATGGCGCACCAGGTTTTGCAGCCTACATCAGTTAATCGATATAAGGATTTGTCTCAAATATAAGTAAAAAATTAAGAGAAAAAGGTAATATATATATATATATATGTGATTTTTAAACCTTCCACAAGGCAAAGTCAGCAGGGTTGTACTTCCTCGATTCAACAGCAACACGTTCACCAGATCTCGTATGCTCCAGATTTTGACCAGGTAATTGATCATAATTTGGTGATTTATCAATATAGAAGAACACATCACCATCCACAACATTCCCAGACTCTTTCTCAATAATCTAAAACAAATAAGCACACGGATCAAATACTTTCCCTATCTTTTTAACCTTATTTACTACTCTATTAATGGAAAATCACATCTCTAAACAAAATTCAAATGGACAGATAAAAACAAAGATAATATCATGGTAGTTAATCAAGCTGACAGACCTTTTTATGTCATTTCTATCATCTGTTCCATATGATTGTTAATGCGAGGCCGGTGGGTGGGAATGAAGGCATTGAAGAGAACCCATATCAATAAGATATTCTTCACAATATCTATTACTCAAATCTAATGGCTTTCCCCTCGCTCATTAGCACCTTTAATTATCAGACAAGTCCAGAATCCAGAATTTAGAAGCTTATGAACCTAATAGGAAAAAATTGCTATCTGAAAGTCGCAAACAAACATTTCAGTTTGTTGCCAATGAAGAAATACAAAAGGAAGAAAAGTGATTTAAGATTTCCTACAGCTTAATTTCAACTATAGCTAAAATTGAAAAATTAAGATGAGGATTTTTCACTTCAGTTGTCCCAATATCAAAACCTCAAGAACACAATTAAAAGGTCATTCCTGGTCATCAACATCTGCAAAGTCCGGACATAGGTATCTTCCTAAGTAGGAATTCAAATTTCACAATTGGTTCATCACAGTTGGCTGGCCGTTCTAATCTCCTAGCCTAAATACAGCCTTGTTGTAACCCAACCACCATTGAATCGTGTTTCCTCATCTTAGGTCACAATCGGTTCATTACAGTTACCTCTTCTGTTGAAAGACTACATTAATCACCTCTCTGGACACCATTCACCATCAAATCGTTCTACATTGTTCTTAATAAACAAACACCATAACCAATACTGTAATAGCTTCAAGAATATTTATTTATCTCGTTTACAAAGACTAAGATCGTTTCCATTCATGATCAATAGAAACCTATATTTTGAACATAAATCAATGGTCATGAACCAATGAAATAAGATATTGCAAACTCATGATGTATCCGAAAGCAATTTCCAGAACGTATGACGATTATAATTCTTTCCCATTACAAAATCAATGGCTCATACCACTGCATACACCACAAATCACAATAGCAGGTTAGAGAACAAGAGCAAGAGATAAATGAATCCCTATTTTTGGGGATAGAAGATGACTCAAATTCAGAATTACCAAGAAGCGAATCTTTGAAGCCGTCGCAGAACGATCATCTATCTATCCTTTTGCATTTTCTACAAATGCTCACCATTCCTCACCATTGATCCTCCCTACGAAAAGACCTAAAGTGGAGGATGCCAAACCTACAAATCGAGAAGAACATGGAAAAAGAGAAAGAATGTGGCTAACCAGCAATATCGACGGAAATGGCATCATTGCATTTGCCTAACCTCGCTTGTCGCATCTCCTCGCTGTCATCGCCCTCGCTTGTCGCATCTTCTCGCTCCAATCCCCGAGATCGAGGGCTCTCTGGACACAATTTGCCATCGATTCGTTCTTCACCTCCGATTGAGCCTACGGTTGTCTGTTGGAATCGCTTTGAAAAAGATCCAAAGCTATGCTTCAATCCTCCTCTTCTCCATGAGCAGTAATACACACGGTTCAAAAGCAACAAAATTGATTTAAGAAGATGATATACCTAGAAGCGAATCTTTGAAGGCTTCGTAGGACAATCATCTATCTATCCTTTTGCATGTTCTACGAAATTCCATCCTTGCATTTTCCTAGCATCGCTTGCCACATCTCCTCGCTGTCCTTGCCCTCGCTTGTTGCATCTTCTCGCTCCAATCCCCAAGATCGAAGGCTCTCTGGACACCATTTTCCATCGATTCGTTCTTCGCCTCCGATTGAACCGGCGGTTGTCTGCTGGAATCGCTCTGAAAAATATTCAAACCTATGCTTCAATCCTCCTCTTCTCCATGAGCAGCAATACACACGGATCAATAGTAACACAATCGATTTAAGAAGATGATGTCTGGGTAGGTCATCGTACAGTTTCAAAGGATTTCTATAGGTACAATGAATTTGAGAGAGTTCTTTAATGAGCATTAATCAACGGAAGAGAAGGATAGATAACATGAACTTGGTTTTTAACATTTTTGTGTTTACTTGAAGGTTTTTTTTTTTCTATGTGCTGACGTGGCAGCACCAGAATGGATGAAAAATCTTCTTTTAATATATATGATTGTATCATGTGTTTGATAATAATAATAATATTATTTATATTATTATTAAAAATGTGAAAGTTTCCATAGGTTAGTTGTTTAGTCATATTCAGTGATCTAAAAGTCGGTCTAGGCGACTGAGTAGTCGCCGCCTAGGCGCTCGACAGTGTACGACCGTTTGACTAATAAAAAAGTGGTCTTATTTTTTTAAATATCAAAATGACGTCGTTTGGTCGTTTTGTTTTTTAAAATAAACCAAAATGAAGTCGTTTTGGTTGTTTCTCTCTTTGTTATGTGGTTCTTCCAGTTTTGAGCATCGTTGGTCGTCTATGTTCGTCGTTCATTTAGTTTTAAAGGTCGTTCGTTCTTGGTTCGTAGCCATCTTCGTCTTCGTTTCCGTTCATCTATTTGTCATATTCGTCTTTATTCGCTCGTATGTTATCTTTATCTATTCGTATGTTCGTCTATCTCACCAATCCCGCAAAGTCATGACTCAGGATCAGTGATTCAAAGGTAAGATTATTTTGGTTCGACATATAAATTCCTCTAATACACTACGAATAATAGATATTTAGTTCTTCATTAATATTTTTATGTTTATGATGTGGTTAATGAATTTATATGACTTTATATTTTATATATAATATTTTGTTATTTTTATATTATATTTTATAATTTTGAAAATTGAAATATATTAAAAATATTAAAAGACGAAAAAACGTCTAGTCGTCGACTAATCGCCAATTAATTCGACTAGTCGCTAGGCGTTGACGGACCGCCCGACTAGCGCCAAACGACTTTTACAAGACTGATCATATTAAACCATCATTCCAATATATTTAATATTCCAAAAGATTATATTCATATTATAAATATATTACAAATTCTTATAATTATTGTTGTTGTATTTGTATTATTATATATATGTATATAAATAATATATTACAAATTCTTATAATTATTGTTGTTGTATTTGTATTATTATATATATGACTATATAAATATTATATATATATATATAGATTAGATGTATATTACGCAAGTTGATAAAACAATTTCAAGAATATTAAATTTTCCATATTTTTATAATAAAAATTAAAGATCTTTCATAGTGATCTAAATTATTTAACCAATTTTTTTAAAAAAAATCATATATATTTTCATAAAACATACGTTGTTCACTTCCTTTATATGTCTGATTTTTTTAGGGTTTTATAATCGCGTGTTCGAATCAATAGTTTTTTATTTCTGATTATACAAATAAGATATATTTAATAACTTTGTATCTATGTTTTTGTTTTTTTTTCTAATATGAAATGTCTTATCTACATCATTCGTGGAAGATTAGGTTTGGAGCTTGGATTTAACCAAGTTGTCTTAATTTTTACTTCGTTAGACCTTTTAAACCCATTGTCTTCGATTGCGTAAAGTACGATTTCATATATGTGTGGTTTATGCATTGAGTATGGAGTTTTCATGTCAAGGAAGAGCTTGGTCAAATGTGATAAACCAGAAGTATAGATGGTTCATCTTTTCTCGAATGTAAATTTTACTATAGAAATTGTGTTGTTGGACTTTTGTATATGATATTGTAAAATCTAGCGAAACAAGGTGCAAGCATTGTGGTGGCAGTGATTGGACGTATTCTATGCATGTTTAAAGAACTTAATATAAAGAATTGTAGACCATTCACATGTTTTATGTTCTTTTATCCCATTTTTCATTCTCTTTTTTTATGTTTTTCAATTCATCGTAAAGTCAATTTGGTTATGTGATAACCGTGACACATCCATAATTGTATTATTGGGAGCAAATACCCCAAATATATTGTTTTACTTTTTTATTAAAAATAAAGTTAATAAAAATTATTATTTAATATTTTATCAAATATATAAAAATTCACAAATACTAATTATTTAAAGTTAATAAAACAAATCAACTATTTTTTATGTTATTAAAATATAAATATTTCAATAAATTTATAATCATTAATTTTTAAAATTATTATAATTTCATATATGATAATTATTAATATTATTTGTTGTATAAAATGAAAATAACTTAAATTTTGACATTTGATTAAATTAATAAAATATTTATTGTACAAATATAAAAATGAAATAATTATTTATAAAAATTAAAAAATATTGTATTTATTTATGTTTTTTAAATAAATATGTCCCCAAAAACTTTTTTTTTCATATCCACCATTGTGTGGTAAGAGGATATACCTTTCAGTTTCGAGAAAAAATGATGTTTCTGATAGAGATGGTGAATGTTGTATTGTATATATCACAATTTAAGAAGAAAATATTGTATTTATTTATGTTTTTTAAATAAATATGTCCCAAAAAACTTTTTTTTCATATCCACTATTATGTGGTAAGAGGATATACCTTTCAGTTTCGAGAAAAAATGATGTTTCTAATAGAAACGATGAATGTTGTATTGTATATATCACAATTCAAGAAGAAAATGAAGATTATTTTTAATATTATTTTATTGTTGGTATCTATTTTGATTGATATAGTAATAAAATATTATATGTATAATTTTGAAAATATCACAATGAATTTGCAAAATAAGTAAGTTAATAAAATTCGGAAATTTTTACAAGATTAATCTAAATGGAAAATTTATACAAAATGATAGCTAGAATATTTAGATTGAGAAATATATATTATTTTCTACCATTTATAATTGAGAAAAATGCATTAAAAATGTGAATGCTAATTTTTGTATTGCTATTCAACTTTCAATATACATTTTATTATCTACATACTTTTTTTAATCTTTTGTGAACAAATGATTATATAGAAATTTGTTTTCATTTAATCTTATTATTTAACGATATATAATTGAATTTTACAAGTTTTTTGGACCTTTTTTTATTAAATATTAAGATCAGAACTTCCGTCATGTGCGAATTTTTAAGAAAAATATTTTAATTTTTAATTTAATTTTAAATTAATAAATCATTATAATTTAATATAATTATTGAACGAATTTTAAACTCAATTTTTTAATTATTAAAACTATTTATATTGTTAAAGTTTTTATAGAAGATAAGATACTAAGTGGAAAATACTTTAATAATTAAGACGTAAACAACATTACACTTATATGGTATACTATTATATTAATGTGTTATAGTTTATATTGGTGCCAATTAATTTGAAATTTATATCATTGACCAAACAAAATCTACACTAATGTTTTTGTAGAGCTTACTAATCCAATAATAAACACATATAAGTTTTTTTTATCAAATGATGACATGTGTGATTTTGATCTTTATACTATCATTAATAATTTAGTAACATCTGAAATTTGTACAAGTTTCTTAGCTATTCGAATATTAAAATAAAGGATATGAATGATAAAATTAACATAATCATATATATATATATAAAAAGGAGGATTTTTCCTCCTTCCTGGTGTTGCCACGTCAGCACGGAGGAAAAATCCTCCTTTACAGAGCACGATTTTTGTTTTTACACCAATTGTCCATAGATTCATCCCTTCTGCAAACCTTTTCGCCTCCTCCCCTTCTGTAAGACTTTTCGCCTCCTCCACATAATCATCCCCTTCTGCACGACTAGTAACCTTCTCTCCGATATTTCATGACACCGAGTCTCTCTCCGATTTGGCTTTTACACCGGTTTTTGCTTTTACACACAGTGTCCATGGATTCCTCCCCTCTGCAAGCCTTTTCGCCTCATCCC
>CM071869.1:4668380-4706325 GCA_036759665.1 Gynandropsis gynandra
GTGCGCCTCAAACGACCCTCAGACTCCCCGCGACCCTCAACCGACCCACGCCCATCAAACGACCATTGCGACCTACCCGACTCACTGACACTGACACTCACCCGTTTCAAATCAATAAACTGAGTCGAAGATGGTCATGAAACTAATGCGACCCTTGCTACTCAACCGATTCACGGAGTCGAAGATGTTCATGCAACTCATGCGACCCTTGCGATCTAACCGACTCACTGACACTGATACTCACCCATTTCAAATCAATAAACCATTTTATGACTCGAAAGCTTGCAAAACCCTAGAAATCGAACTACTTACACTTATTGACGCCATTGAAGATTGACTCGTGCTCTCTTCGCCAGTGATGCTGCTGATTCTAGCCATTTTCCTTCTCGCCAACTTCAAATCGATCCCTATCAAGTTCGACATCACTTATTTATTTCTTGCTATCAACTTTTAAACAGGTTTCACGGCGAAAAACTGTTCGGCTTTCTCGTTTTCGGCAGTTTTTCACGTCGAAAAACTGCCGAACTTCCATTTTTCCACGTTCGAACATTAAGGGCAAATATCTTTTCTTTAGTTTTTTTTCGGATTTAATAATTATTTTGGGAAAGGGTATTTTTGAAGTGGTTTAGCCCTATAAGGGTATTTCTGATATTCCGCCCTTCAAAACTACCCTCCTAAATCTAATAAAAAAATTGGAGAAAAGACATATGTACCCTTAATGAAAAACACATACAAAGAAGGGAAAAACAAATATGAGAGGAGGGAAAACAAAAATTGAGAGAAGGGAAACAAAGTAGAGAGCTATTTCCTTCCATTTCTGAGTATTTCCCTTCTATTTTCGAACGATTTTCTTCAATTTTTGAGTGATTTCTTCCCATTCTCGAGCGATTTCCTTCCTTTCCGGCGATTTCTGGTAGTTTCAGGCGATTTCTGGCAGTTTCCGGCGGTCGCACTGGGTCATAGGGTCGAACAGGGTCACAGGGTCGAACTGGGTCGGACTGGGTCGCAAGGTCGAACAGGGTCGCAGGGTCGAACTGGGTCGGACTGGGTCGCAGGGTCGTAGGGTCGGACAGGGTCGCAGGGTTGGATAGGGTCGCTGGGTCGCAGGGTCGCAGGGTGGGTCGGACTGGGTCGCGGGGTCGGACAGGGTCGCTGGGTCGTAGGGTCGGACTGGGTCGGTGGGTCGGACTGGATCGCTGGGTCGCAGGGTCGCACTAGGTAACTAGGGCGCAGGGTCAAACTGGGTCAAAGTGGGTAGAAGGGTCGTAAAGGGTATTTTGGGAATTTTAAGATTTATAAGGGTATTTTTGAAGCGAAATTTTTTTTTTCGGGAAGAGTATTTTTGAAGTCTTTTAGCTCTACGATAGTATTTTTGAAGTTACCCACAATAAACTCTATAGATTAATAAAAAAAATTATTACAAAATTGAATTCATGTGAAATTTCAAATTATGTATGTATATAAATGAACCTAAAATGAATCTAGATGTTGATATGAAAAATAAATAAATTTTGAACATTGTATTGAATACAAACTAAATTGACTAAAAATTGGTAAAAGATTCAATATCTATATTTAAAATATAAAATTTGTATATTATATACATGACATTATATTTGTATTATACACAAAAAATTTAATCGTGAAAAAATAAAAGATGATATTAAAACAATAAATTAATTGGATTGACTTTTGTGATCCAAATAAGTTTATTATTGTATTTTTAAATATTATTTTATTGGTTAAAATTTTATTAAAAATCATAAAAAATTATACTCATATTACGTGTGAAATTTAATCATAAAAAGTTATACATGATAGTGTAATGATAGTTATTATTGAAATTAAATTTTATATAAATCAATTTAATTACTATATTTTTCAAAATTATATATCGTTATTATAAATTTAATTACAATTATAATGATAATTATTATTTTAATATTTGTGGAAGGTTTTCTATACAAATATATTAGTATATTGTTAAACCAAGTGAAATAATTTCTGTTTTCAGAGTCTTACTTTTCATGGATGGAGCGTAAGGTGGTGGGATCGTGTCCATATTTGCTCTATCACAGCTTTCAAAGAGAGTTGGTGAGGTGCTTTGTCGTTGATAGAGCTCGATAACCATTCAATCACACAACTACACTTTCCACCTTCTCTTTTTTAATCTTTTAATTTTCCTCCGTGGTGGGTGTCCCGTCCACAAACGTACCAGAAATGATTCGCATATGGGACGGAAAATTCTTCGAAATTTCTAAAAATGCCCTTGTCTATAATATTTTTTTAATTATCCCAGTTATCTCATATAGTTTTTTTATCAAACAAAACATCAAATTTTATACTTTCATCTGAATATATTAAATATTATTAGACATTCAAAATAATTAACGTGTTTATATTATTACAAATTTGAAAATTAAATTTTTATTTATCAATACATTTAGTTCATATATACTAATTCAATGATTGATGCATTTTATTAGGGATAACATAAAAAATATACTTGATATATTATTAGGTTTCAATTCTAACTCCATCTGAAAAAAGTCAACTTCAAGTATACCCTTATAATATTGATAACCCTTATTACCTTTGTGATTCTTGCGACTCAAACAACCCTAATGACTAAAAGTGACCATTGCGACTCAAACAACCCTTGCGAGATAATAGTCTCTTGAGTCAAAGAGGATCATGAGTCTCAAGCAACCCTTTACGACTCAAGTGATCTTTGCGATCCAATGGTCTCTTGAGTCAAATAGGGTCATGAGTCTCAAGCGACCCTTCCGATCCAATGAGTCTCTTGAGTCGAAGAAGGTCATGAGCCTCAAGCGCCCTTGCGACCCAATGAGTCTCTTGAGTTGAAGATGGTCATGAGTCTTAAGCGACTCACTGAGTCTCCTGACCCTCTTCGATTCAAGCGACTCACTGAGACTCATGATCTTCTTTAGCTCAAGCAGTTTATTGAGACTTACACCTAGTTGAAACAACAAACAATTTTGCTTTCAACAATCTAATCCCTAATTTATTTCATCTGCAAGGTAAAACCCTAGAAATCGATCCACTCACAAATGCCAGTGAAGATTGACACGTGCTCTTTTACTTGGAACTCGATCCTTACTCTCAACTTTGAAATCGCCTCTCGCTCCTTGCTCTCAAATTTGAAATCGTCTCTCGCTCATTGCTCTCAACTTAGAAATAAGTTTCGTTTCGGAAAAAAATCAAACATGTGTGTTTTCACGTGCACAAATTAAGAACACAATTACTTTTCTCTATATTTTCTTTTCTTTTTAATCATTAAGTTTTCGAGGGCATACGTGAAGTAAGAAAATCCTAGGAAGACATCCTTGATATTTTGTCATTTTATTATATAACGAATTTATTTTATAGAAATGTTGGTTTTTGGTGTTAAAGTAAAACTTTTTGTTTTAAATTTTTGGGAGCAAAGGTAAATGAATACCCAACTCTTTATATTGTTTGGATCGTGATAACAACATATCTTGTAAATTAATCAAATCAAAGTTAAGACTATGACTCCAGATACTTTATAACTTGATTATCATAATTATTTTTTTATTAATGTTTTCAGAGTGTTAGTGGAATGCATATTTTAAAAAAATTACCAACATTAAAAACACCAGATAGATACATTTTTTAGGTATTGGAAACTAAACGTTTAATTATCAAATTATTAGAAGGAAGCATAAGTAGATTATATAAGGTTGTATTGTCGAAAATCAGAAACAATTTTATAATTTAATTGTTGATCTAATCTATTTTATTAATTGGGGTTATTGGTTTTACTAAAACTATGCAACCAAAGAGATCAAATCACTAAACGTTTATAGCCGGGACGTGTAGGATATATCACTGATGTGGAACCTCCAAGAAAGGTCCACACCGAAATCAACTTCACCCTCAACCTTTGACACAGCCAGAATTCGAAGAGAATTTAATTTTGATTTTTCTTTTTCTTCTATGGTTTCTAATTTAATCTTCTTATGAATTGTTTAATAGTTAATCTTGTACATAGTGGTTAGTTAGATATATTTATATGTCTTAATTATGATGACCATTATGCAATTAATTAACAATTAATAATTATCCAATGACTCTAATATTCACTTATAGACATAAATTTCCAATAATCTCTCATTTGTCTAAAGTGTCAACTATTCGAAATATGAATGCACATCCCAATACATGTGTCATTATGCATATCATATATACTAATCTTAGAGATAAGTCTATTCTCAATAGATCTATTTCTTTCATCAATCAATTATGTTTTGGATGCTAGTGGAAAACATAATTGATTATCACGCCGATTTTCCAACAATCACCGATTAATACCGAAACAATCGATAGTGTGTAACCTCATGGGTTCAATACTAAATTGATATGCAATTAGTCTTACTAATTGTATAATCAAGGTTGACGCCTAGTAACACTCTTTAATGGTTAGATAGCGTGAATAAACATCTTCGATTCAGATGAACCATAGTTAAAAGGAATTCAATATTTTCTTCCATCTTTCTAGCTCTAGATAATTAGGGTAAATTATCAATTATGTTTCATGTATATAGTAACCGGTTGTTGAATAAACTCGAAAAAAATAAATTTTCTTTTATCATTCTTCTGCTTTGGCCAACTAATTTATCAATCGCTATGATATATGACAACGTAGAGCTTAAACTCTTACCAAGAGTTGACAGATCCCATCTTGATCTAATATCAATTGTAAAAAATCATTCTCAATATACTCAAATTCTCTAAAGCACATAATGTCTAGAGTCAAATAATGACAAATAACTTGTCAATTCTCTATTGGCCTCATGTACAAAGAAAATCTAATATTTAGATATTTTCTGAGATTTTCTATTGAAAAATTAATGGTAAATTATGAGGGAATCTCACATTATGTTAGTTCAGAATGACTTAGTAAAAGAGACCTAATATATTTTATCCAATAGAAACCTTCACATGTATGCTGACCAATCCAGATAACTAACATCCTATTAGTTATCTTACGATCAAGAAATCATTTTGATGTATATACAATAAAAATTATTTCTTTATCATAATTTATATAATGATGATGAGTTTTCATTATAAGTAATGGACAAACACATATCTCATATGCAATTTACACACACATATATATACATATACTATATATATACAAATCATCATATGAAGTGAAATAATGTCATAGTATTAAAATGAAATGTTTATATATAATATTAGTCGTACACTACTTCTAAATAATTTCAACTCCTTAGAATCTATACTAGACCTGGTTCCAATACTTTACATGTCTCAATCCTATCTTTAACTTGTTCTCGTTAAACTCCTTTGATCCGAGTGCCTTTGTGAGAGGATCTATGTGTTTTTATTTCCACCAACTTTCAAAATATGAATGTCTCCACGCTTTATGATTTATCGAATTAGATGGTACCTCCACAAAACATAATTCGATCTTTGATAAGATATTGGTTCATTTGTTTGAGCTATCGCTCCGGTACTATCACATAATAACGAAACAAGATCCTTGACCAAAGGGACCACACAAAGTTCAGTAATGTACTTCCTCATTCGCATCGCCTTTCGCTGCCTTGCATGCAACAATATATTCTACTCCCGTAGTCGACTACTATAGCCTGTTGGAACTTTTCTAATTAATCGTCCCATCGTTCATGCAAAAAACATATTTTGACGTGGATTTACTATTGTCCTCTGATGCAAAACTCGCATCGGTGAACCCTTACAGCTCTAAACTAGAGTCTCCACAGACAAAGAATTGGTCATTCCTTAAAATTTATCATGTTATACTATCGCATTATGGTACCAATATACATATACTAGGAGAGGTCTAGCAACCTTCTAGATCTATCTCTATAGATCGTTATTCCCAAAATATAGACCGAATAGTTATGGTAGACTGCAGTTATAAATATCTCATAGTTATGGTAGACTGTAGTTATAAATAGAATCCTAATAGATTTGAGCATTGTAACAGAGGATAACATTTCTTTATAGATATTTATTTTAAATCGTTAGAGTTTAGATACGAAAATAACAAATCTATTCGGTATAAAACAATTTTAATGTTACATTTTGTTTATATACCAAAATGATATTACTTTGAATAAAACAAATTAAAAAACCTTGATCCACTAATTTGTATTTAATCAGTCGTTCAAATTATAAATCATCTAGTATCTAAATGGAAGTCAGGCGGAGATCAGAGAAAACAAATTTAGAATCATCTAGAGGAAAAAAAATTTAAACAGTAGTGAAATCATAGAATTTTAAATTTGAAGAAACTGAAATTATTGGTCCCATCCACCAACCATAAGGTCACCTCACTCTCTTCATCGACGAATATTTGTTTTTTAAATATTTTTTTATTGTCTATTATATCTCAGTTTAATTAATATCTTAATTCAAGGTGAGAGGAATAATTTGTAACTACTCATTCGTTTAACAAACATTTTAATTATTATAATTTTAATTTTTTTTAACAAAACAATTTGGAGTAAATTCGTTACATAATTGACAAATCTACAGCAATGTCAGGTTTATATCAATTAGATATTTTTAAATATAAATAAACTATTTTGGTCTTAAATTTTTAGATCAATAAATCGCGTATTTTTTATATTAAATAAACAACTATTATATTTGTATATAAAATTATAAGTTCATAAACTATTTCAAAATAAACAACATAATTTAAATTTAAAGTAGATTTATTCGTACTTCCGTTTTTATATTGAAATTGACTCAAATTTAAATTTGATGTTTTTATTTTAAAAGTGTACTATGAATTTGTAATATGATATAAAAATTATAATAATTTGGAAAAACGTGAACTATTTCTATATATATAACAAGTCCCAACACCACTCATGCCAGAAAATACAGAGGAACACATACAGGCAGGAAAAGAAAAACAGAAAACATGAGTTCAACGGCGGAGACACAGATAACGCCGACGCAAGTCTCCGACGCCGAAGCGAACGTCTTTGCGATGCAGCTCGCAAGTGCATCAGTGTTGCCAATGGTTCTGAAATCAGCTATCGAGCTCGATCTGCTCGAGATCATGGCGAAGAACGCTGGATTCTCCGGTCAAATGTCGCCGTCGGACATAGCTTCTCATCTTCCGACAAAGAATCCAGATGCTCCGGTCATGCTCGACCGTATTCTTCGGCTCCTGGCTTCTTACTCCATCCTCAGTTGCTCCGTCCGTACACTTTCCGATGGCGGCGTCGAGAGGTTATACGGACTTGGTCCCGTCTGCAAGTACTTGACTAAGAACGAAGAAGGTGTCTCCATCGCTGCTCTCTGTCTCATGAACCAAGATAAAGTCCTCATGGAGAGTTGGTAATTTTTCTTATTCTCTCTCTCTCTCTCTCTCTCTCTCTTTTTCTTTTCTGTCAAATTTGGAATATCCATTTTTTATCTGATTGATGATATTATCCATAATCAATTTGAAATAAAAAGATGAAAAATGCCAAAGATAAAACTCAAATTTGCTCTGATTCACAAACAAAAACCCATCAATATAACTCAAATTTGTATGTGTTTTTTTTTTCAAATGAGAAAAATATTGGCTAAGAACAAAACAAGAAATGACAAATGGAGAAAAATTATTGCATTATTGACATTTGCAGACCCACTGATCACCACCAGCTGTACCACCACTAAGTATTATTTTATTACTGAGAAAATCGGGAAATCTTAAACTAAATCACATTTTTTTTTCAATATATCATCTATATTGTTATAATAAAAAGTTTACATCCCATAAATACATAATTTTTTAAGTATTTATTTTTATTCTATGCATCACACGAAAAAGCGAAATGAAAATGAAAAAAATGCAACAAATTTTAAATATATATTTATATAATAATATCAATTCTATAAATCTAAAAATAACGAATATAGTAAATTACGAATTCAGTGAACAAAATGACTTAAATTACGAATTCCTTTTTGAAAACGACTTTAAATAATCGTACAAAAGGCCTTGCATTACTGGAAGGTTCGAACTTGTAGCATGTATTAATGCAACGAATCTAGTTGGCCTTCCAAATGTATTCTGTTGTTTGGGAGATAGTGAAAGTAGATAGACAGTAAATTATTGAGAATATTATAGAGAAAAATATTTCTGTTACTGTAGATATTATGGTAAATACATATATATATATATACACATTAAATAGACGTTCAATTGAAAACGTTCTCGAGATAGTGTAGATCAGTGTACTATTGAGTTTTGGAACTAACCGAAGCGAAAAACTAAGTCTAAGAGTTCCAGTAAACAAATGTTGTCTTGATAAAGAAATATTCAATTATTTTAAGATTATTTTAGCTCATATATTAATCTATAATGATATACAAGCCGATTTGAAATAAAATATAATCATCTCACGTTTAGATTCAATTTTGGATTATAGATCCATCGCGCTTCAACTACTGAGGACACTATTCCAATTTCTCTTGAGAGAATCTGCAAAATATGCAATCCTTCAAAATCTCAATAGTAATGGGAATAGGATACTATTGGGACTTGGGTTTGATGATCAAAATTGATAAGAATATTTGAATGCATAGGTACCATTTGAAGGATGCAGTGCTAGAAGGCGGCATCCCATTCAACAAGGCGTACGGGATGACAGCATTTGAGTACCACGGGACAGACCCAAGATTCAACAAAGTCTTCAATAATGGAATGTCCAACCATTCTACCATTACCATGAAGAAGATTCTTGAGACCTACAAGGGTTT
This sequence comes from Gynandropsis gynandra, assembly GCA_036759665.1. Classification (NCBI taxonomy): domain Eukaryota; kingdom Viridiplantae; phylum Streptophyta; class Magnoliopsida; order Brassicales; family Cleomaceae; genus Gynandropsis; species Gynandropsis gynandra. The sequence continues at coordinate 4,677,177 of CM071869.1, forward strand.
TGAAGGCTTGTCCTCCGTCGTTGATGTCGGTGGTGGCATTGGAGCCACACTCAGCATTATTGTCTCTAAGTACCCAAGCATTAAAGGCATCAACTTTGATCTCCCTCATGTCATTGAGGATGCTCCATCTCATCCTGGTATATATATATATATATATATATATATATAAGTAATTCTACATTTAGGTCATATGTTTTGTATCTTTCAGATTGATCTAGTTTCGATGTTTGCAGGTATTGAACATGTTGGGGGAGATATGTTTGTTAGCGTCCCGAAAGGAGATGCCATCTTTATGAAGGTTCGTAAATTAGTACTTGGAAACAAGTTCATCGTCTCATTTTACTATTTAGTAATGGTTAAAGCGAATGAGGGAATGAGGATCTGATTTTATCGTTTTCATGACAGTGGATATGCCATGACTGGAGCGACGAGCACTGCTTGAAATTCTTGAAGAACTGTTATGAAGCCCTTCCAGACAAAGGGAAAGTGATAGTGGCTGAGTGCATACTCCCTGTGGCTCCAGACTCAAGCCTACTGACGAAACAAGTGGTCCACATAGACTGCATCATGTTGGCTCATAACCCTGGAGGCAAAGAACGAACTGAGAAGGAATTTGAAGCCTTGGCCAAAGGATCTGGCTTCCAAGGCTTCCAAGTTGTCTGCAATGCCTTTGGCACTTACATCATGGAGTTCCTCAAGAAGATCTAATCTAATCATCTTCAATATATATATATATATATAATGTCTCATTTTTTTCTCTCTTCTCGCTGTTTCTGAGGTTACCATTGTCTATGTCATTGCTGCTTAATGGAAGATGGGTTTGTTTTGTATATGTATTGTCACTTATGAAATGGATAAAGAGTTTAAGTTTTCTGCTTTTGCTTTATATCATGTGAGAAGAATCAAAGGATCCTAGTAATATTAAACTGAATGTGTTCTACCCAGGGAATTTTTAAATCATTCAATCGTATATGTGAATTTATAATGCCATAATTGACATAATACACAAAAGGAAGCATATCTTGTTTTTATAATTGGCATAATAAACAAAAGGAAGAATATCTTGTATTTTGGCAACAAGATAATTCTACTATAATCATCTCCAAATCATTTATTTTTCCACAATTTCCTTTTATTTAAATTTATATTGCATTTACTTTTTTCTAAGTCGTTGTAATGTCAATATAAACCTGTAAAAACTATCTATCATGAAAAAGAAAAAATTATTCTCTTGTTCTTCACAAATTCTACTATCATTCTCTCAAAATTCTACATGGTATAAGAGCATCTCTGATCCAGAGACTCTAATTTTTCCGCAACCTTACTCTTGTATCAAATCTCGACCGCCTAGCTATAGACACCGCAAGCAAGCGCATACCAATTCTCCTCAATGGTGACAACTACACCATATGGTCCAGACTCCTTGAAGAGAATCTCAAGAGCTACTCGTTGTGGGGTTATATTCAACTACACCGTAAAACTTCTTATTACTGTGATCACTGTAGGAAAAAAGGGCACTCCAAAGAAAGATGCTGGATCCTTCACCCTTACCTCAAAACCCGAGGAAGGCAAGAATCACATCCGAGAGAATCAACCCACCATGCATCACAACCCGCAGCCTCACAGGGATCACAATCCCAATACGTGACACTAGCGGCGCTTGAACACATGCTCAACAAGGTCCTCACCGCCTCAGACATTACCAAAGCCGATCCAAAAGAGGATGGTAACATTTCTTTACTCTCTCGTCTTAAACATCACGTTGTCATTGACTCGGGAGTGACATCACACATGATAAAAGATAAAAATCTTCTTGAGCATATGCAAAAATCAATAGGAGAGGTTACTATAGCGGATGGTCAAAGTGTCTCGATAAAAGGCATAGGAAAATTAAAATTGCTTACAAGAGACTCGACCGCTCTATATGTACCTGATTTTACAACTAACCTTATTTCGGTTCAAAAATTTGCTAAAGATTGCAATTTTTCTTGTGTGCTTTGATTCTAACAAATTTTGGTTACAGGATATTGAGACAAAAAGTATCATAGGAGGTGGAACACTACGAAATGGTCTTTACGTGCTTGAAGAACTTATCACCCCTACAGACTCTTTATCTCGTGCTTTATTAGCCTTTTTTTTTATCTATTTCCAACAAAAATGATGTTTCGTCTAATTTGTGGCATGCTAGACTAGGTCATCCTCATTTTCAATCTCTCAAAAATGTTTTCCCGCATGTTAGTTATGATCAAGAGAAGTGCGAGTCTTGTATCTTGGGCAAGCATTGTAGAACCATTTTTCCTATTTCTAAAACACTATATAATGAGTGCTTTTAACTGATTCATTCGGATGTTTGGACTGCTCCATGTTTCACTAGAGATCAAAAGAAGTAGTTTTTAGGCTTTATTGACGAGAAATCGAAATTTACATGGCTATATCTTCTAGAACCTAAATCTGCCGTCTATGATTGTTTTGTTAAATTCTATAAGCATATTCTAACCCAATACGAAGCAAAAATTAAGTGCCTCCGTACAGATAATGGTAGCGAATTCATCAATCACAAGGTCGGATCGTTCCTTGCCCAACACAGCATCGTTCACCAGACATCATGCCCTTATATGCCCAACAAAATGGAGTCGCAGAGCGCAAGAACCGACACCTCATTGAGGTCTCCTGTACTATCATGTTCGACCGAAATGTTCCCAAGAGATTTTGGGGGATGCAGTCCTCACAACATGTGACCTCATTAATCTTCTACCAACTAAGTGCCTTGATAATAAAACGCCATATGAGGTATTAAACAACTCAAAACCCGACATAGACTATTTGCGTATTTTTGGGTGTGTTTGTTGCAGACAATCAACGTACCAAGCTCGATCCAAAAAGCATGAAGTGCATGTTTGTGGGATCTAGTTCTTCCTCGAAAGGGTACAAATGTTATAACCCAGACCCTCGCCACATAATCGTGTCTCGGGAAGTCAAGTTTGATGAAGGACGCAGTTTCTATGGAAATCAAGATTGGAAAGAGCTTGAAAATCTCTCAGTACTCTATGATCTCAACTATTTCCTACAATATTTCGTAACACAACTGCAGAGTAAAGGTGTTACAAGTCAAGAAGATAGCCAAAATGATGGGAGGAATCGGGCTGTTGATGAGACAAGGTAACCCGCTCGTGCTCTTTACCCAACCCGAGCGTGTTGGTCTCATAGAAGGAACACCACGACCCGGGGAGAGCGGAGACCCGTGCGGGTCGAACACGGGCTCTGACACAGATCGGACCGCTGACAAGGACAGTCACGAACACGAAGAAACACTCAAAGATGCCATCATTCAGGAACATCACAGTGCTATTGTCCCTCGTTGCAACACCCGTATTCGAAAACCGGTCTCCGAATGGCTATACAAGGGAGAATATTATACCGGTCTTGATGTTGCTTATCCAATTCAAAATTATTGTGATATTTCCTCGATACCTACTCACATTGTGCTTTTTTCTCAGTAAAATTGACCAATATCATTAACCTCAGTCGTACTCAGAGGCCGTGAATCAGCCCGAATGGATGTCTGCAATGAAGGAGGAAATCTGCGAACTAGAGAAAAACCAAACATGGGACCTAGTCGATCTCCCCGAGATAAGAAACCTGTCGGCTGTCGATGGATATTCAAGATCAAGACAAGAGTGATGGGTCAATCGAACGACACAACGCCCGACTTGTGGCAAAAGGCTACACTCAAACCTACAGAGAAGACTACACCGAGACCTTTGCTCCAGTAGCAAAACTTCATACGGTACGAATTCTGTTATCCATTGCGATTAATCTTAACTAGGATCTATGGCAGATGGACGTCAAGAATGCGCTCCTCCAAGGCGATCTTGATGAAGAAATATACATGCAATGTCCCCCGTGATATACCAAGGGCGCATGACAAATATGTAAACTAAAAAAGGCTATATACGGGCTCAAACGATCCCCAAGAGCTTGGTACCATAAGCTCCATGATGCCCTCACCAAACATGGTTTTACCAAAAGCGAAGCGGATCATTCCTTGTTTTCAATTCAGGGTGAATCATGTACAATTGTTCTTTTAGTGTATGTTGATGATATCATAATCTTTGGAAGTGATCGCATAGGAATTGAAAACACAAAAGAATATCAGAAACAAACATTTGATATTAAAGACTTATGAGAATTAAAATACTTCCTTGGAATTGAACTTACTCGTTCTATTAATGGTTTGCTCTTGTCCCAAAGAAAGTATACTCTTGATCTATTGAATGAGATAGGAAAACTAGGTGCCAAGCCGGTTAAGACACCTATTGAGGAGAAGCACAAGACTCATCGCGAGGGGGAACATATATCCAATGTCGCCCAGTATCAACAACTCGTGGGAAAATTAATCTACCTCACAATCACTCGTCCCAACATCTGCTTTGTTGTAGGTCAAGTCAGTCAGCATATGCATGCCCCAATAAAACAACACTGCATCTAGTAGAGAGAATTCTCAGGTATCCCAAGGGATCGCCGAGAAAAGGAGTATAGATGGAAAGCAATGGTCATATAACAATCGTGGGATACTGTGACACAGATTGGGCCGGGGACCAAACCGATCAGAAATCGATGACATGATACTGCACCTTTGTGGGAGGAAATCTTGTCACTTGGAGAAGCAAGAAGCAGAACGTAGTTCTTCGTTCAAGTGCAGAAGCAGAGTATAGGAGTATGGCAAACACCACATGCAAACTCATTTGGTTGAGGGTAATTCTCCGTGATCTTGGAAGCGACTCAGAGGAACGAACCATCCTACATTGTGATAATCAAGCAACGATTCATATAGCGAAGAACTCGGTATTCCCCGAAAGAATGAAGCACATAGAAGTGGACTGCCACTTTATCCGTGAGAATATCAAGAAAGGAATCATCTAAACAGCCTACACAAGAAGCTCCGATCAACTCGCAGACCTATTCACCAAGGCCCTCTGTGAGAAGGTTAGCTCTAGTCTTCAAAGGAGGAATGGGTTTAATGGATATTCCTAAACCTCGTAAAAATTCAAGTTCGAATGATATTATCATAAGGACTACCTAGTGTTTGTACTCTTTTTCCTTCACCGAGTTTTGTCCCATTGAGTTTTCTCGGTAAGATTTTAATGAAGCAACACTACTTAGTCTAGATAATTACAAACTTGAGGGGGAATGTTGCCATAATTGGCATAATACACAAAAGGAAGCATATCTTGTGTTTTGGCAACAAGATATTTCTACCACAATCATCTCCAAATCATTCCTTTTTCCACAATTTCTTTTTGTGTAAATGTATATTGCATTTCCTTTTTTCTAAAGCTTTGTAACGTCATTATAAACCTGTTAAAACTATCTATCATGAAAAAAAAGAAATTATTCTCTTGTTCTTTACAAATTCTATTATCATTCTCTCAAAATTCTACAGTAGTTCAGTTCTAGACTCTAAAACACTAGTTATAATTTTGACAAAAATGTATTTAGATTCACTGAGCATACTCTCATTTTATATAAGTCATTTAACCGTTCAAAAAGATATTTGACTAAGATGTAATGAATTCATCCAAGTAGAAAGGTTGAGTCATAAGCAACATCAACAAACATAATGTTCTGTCTGGATTCATATTAGTCAAGCATCAGTTACGTAAGTAAATTGTCATTCTCCATATCTTTCAACAAGTACTTTAAAGTACAAAGTATCCACAATCAAAGAATGACAAATAACTTGTCAACTACATTGTTGATATCCGACATTCAGATCCTTTCAAAGAATTTTTTTAGTGATAGATACTTGGTAATTGAACCATTAGAAAATCTCCTTTTAGGTGAGTTCATACATGTCCATATGCATAATCCATATATGTAATTATGTGACTAAGAAAAAAAGATGTATTAATTTCTATCAAATATAAACCATCATACTATGTTAGTCTATCCGAATAACCAACGTCCTAATTGGTTATCCAACAACCAAATTTTTCTTATCTATACACGATAAAACTCGTTTCTCTTTATCATAATCTATATCATGATAAAAAAATTTCAATATATACCATAAACAACTGGATATCTTAATGCATTCCATGAATATATATATATATATATAAACATGATTCATCCAAATGATATTATAATGTCATATAATTGAATGTAAATGTCAATCCATAATATGTACATACAATAGTTCTAAATAATATCAACTCATTGACCTATACTAAAACTAATTCCAATACGTCACATCTCTCTATGTGCTCGTCAGAATCCTTTCACCCAAGCGGCTTTATGAGTGGATCGATTGCGTTTTTCTTTCAAACCACTTTCAAAATCTAAATGTCTCCACGCTCAATGATCTCTCGAATGAGATGGTAATTTCACATGCTTTGATCTTTGATGAGATCTTGGTTCTTTCGCTTGAGCTATCACTCTGGTATTATCGCGCAATAGTAAAATGAGCTCTTTAATGGAAAGGACTACACCATGTTCACATATGAACTTCCTCATCGAGACTGCTTCCTTCGCCGCTTTGCAAGCTACGATGTATTCTACTTCCGTAACCGAGTCAGCTATCGTAGCCTACTTGGAACTTTTCCTGTTGACACTTTCACTATTCACGCAAAACTCATAACCTCACATGCATTTACTGTCGTTCTTATGTGATGCGAAACTCGTATCGGTGAACCCTTCTAGTTCTAAACTAGACTCTCCATAGAGAAGGAAATGGTCCCTAGTCCTTCTCAAGTATTTAGCAATGGTTTTCACCAATTCCAATATTCATCACCGGGATTCGCATGATATCGAGTCGCTGCACAAGGACACATCAGGGCGTGTCCACGTCATTGTATACATGATAGCTCACACCTTGCTAGCATACGAGATCCTACTCATGCATTCTATCTCATCACAGGTCTTAGGACAATCCTTCCGAAATAGAGAAATTCCAGTGCCTATAGGAAGAGCAATTCTTGGACTTACACATGTTATACCGCCTCATGATGGTATCAATGTACATGGATTGGGAGGGTACCAATAGCCTTCTAGATCTATCTCTATAGATCCTTATTTCGAAAATATAGGCCGCTTATCCCAAGTCGCACATGGAGAACTATTCGGATAACCAACTTATGGTTTCCGGTAATGACAATATGTCATTTCCTATTACCAATATACCATCCACATATAGCATTAGGAATACAACATTGCTCTCTTTTGCCTTCTTGTGCATGCAAGGTTATTTTTAAATCAAAGTTTCTAACTTCGAGATGCGAAATTAAGTCGATAAAAGGACCTTTGCCGCTTGCATACCATGTTATCCATGGATGCAACTGTGAAACCTACGAGTCATATAGACCTGTTCTTGGAGCTCTCCATTTAGGAAAGCTATTTTCACATCCATATGCCATATCTCATAGTCATGATATGTCACAATCACAAGTAGAATCCGAATAGACTTGAGCATTGCTACGAGGGAGAACATTTCTACATAGTTAATGTCTTCATATTGACTATACCCCTTAGCAAAAAGATGGACTTTACAGTCTCTCCATTCCCGACCGCTCCAAATTTTTTTCTTATATAACCCATTTATAGCCGATTCATCTAGAGTTCGGTGAAGGTTCAACAAAATTCCAATCTTTGTTTACCCCCATCGACTCAATTTTGGATTGCATGGCCTTCCACCACATCTTATTATACAAAAAACAGAACGGTCATGATCGATAATTTACAACAATATAAATGCATAATTTGATTTTATGGAATCAGAGGACACACAGATCATATATGGTGGTGGCGCGGAATCCGCCAACATACCTCACGAACATATGAATCGCCTAGCCCTCATTTTGTGTTTAGTGTTTAAGAATGTGATTGCTATGTGCGAGAGGAAATGTTTTAGAGAATTTAAAGTTTATATTTGTTTTTAAAAAAAGGTTCAACAGTATATATGCAGACATTTCCAAGGGCATCCGCTGGAAATTGCAACGGATGCCCGTTAGAAAAAACGTCAACTCAATCAACGCAATTAAGTGACACGATGTTTTGTTTCTCCAACGGGCATCCGTTACAATTTGCAACGGAATCCGTTGGAAATGCGTGTTCCAAAGACAACAGACGCCAAATCGACCGTTCGTCTCCCAGGGCAACGGGCATCCGTTACAAATTTCAACGGATACCCGTTGGAAAAATATCGTAGCCTAGGTAGGCATGATGACACTTTGCAATGAGCATCCGTTGGAAATTGTAACGGATGCCCATTATAGGCTGTTTAATGGTCATCCGTTAGTAATTGATAACGGATGCCCGTTAGCATTATTAAAAGATGCACATTACAGTTTTTTTTAACGATCATCCGTTAATGTCTTGTAACGGATGTCTGTTAAAAATTCTGTAACGGGCATCCGTTACAACGTGCAAATAGATGCTCGTTGATGTTATGGAAAATTAGAAATTTTTTCTAAGTGTCGAAGGCTATTTACTGTTCCAACGGGCACCCGTTACAATTTCCACCAGATGCCCGTTGGTATTAGATCATATGAAGTTAAAAAATATTACACATCAATTATATATTCTTCAATTGTATTTACATTTCGATTGTTCAATTGTATTTACACATCATTTACATTTCACATTATTGTATTTACATTTTTTCTTCAATAGATTCTTCGATTGACGTGTCTTCCTTCGATTGTTTATTGAATTCATCGTCGTTTTCATCGTTTGCATCTTCCGGTTCAACGTCTTTATAATCGCGTATGAATTCTCCGTCTATAACACTTCTTGTGAGAATATCCTCGTGATTGTCTGTATCAATTAAACGAATCGGCTACGGATCTTCTTTTTCATCTGAGCTTATAATTCCTCGTGGCTTGATCTTTACTACAACCGACCACTCCTCTCTTCGACGTTTCAATGATTTTTGGATATTGCACATAACATACTTGATCTGCCCGATCTATTGTGATGAATGGATAATACTTACCATGTTGTCGTGTCGGATTGATGTCAATTCCTCTCCATCGGTTTTTTCGTATTCCACGTCGTACGGTTGGGTCAAACCACTGACATTTAAAAAGCATTACCTTCAACCAAAAGAGACCAAGATATTCCACTTGTAGGATTTGGTGCAAAATGACATAGAAGTTATCACCCTCTATTTCACTATTAACGCAAATGCCATAATTGTATGTGCTTCTATGTCTTCCGTGTTCGTACGTGTGGAACGTTTAGCCGCGAGTAAAAAAAATTTACCAACACATAACATTTCGTGCAGGACCATTAGTCAAATCTTTTAACCACCTTGGGAGTCTTTCATCCGAACATTTCACCTGTACAACATAAAAAAATAAATGAATACTTTATAATAAACACAATTAATTTTAATAGACTTGTACATGAGTACTTACGTAATCTCTCAACCACGAGCCATAATGTTGAACTTTTATTTCTGTAAGTTCATTTGCGTTTAAATGAGGATATATACCAATTACTTCTTCATCAAATATCCTGTATAATGAAAATACATTAATATTGTATATATATACATATATATTTAAAAGATTGAATATTGTTTTGTACCTTTCAAAAGGTAATAGCTCTTGACAATTTAGTAATATATATGTGTGGACATGATTATACTCCTCTGGTGTTAACCAATATTCCTCGGATTTAACTCCTATACGTCCAATCGGTGTAAACATCTCAGGAATTGTGCCAAATTATGGATTATATTGATACAAATAGTTTGTGTGATCATCCGTTGCACGTCCTTCTTTCGTCTGAATATTCGACTCGAAATAAAAATGTGCTGAAATATGTGATTTCTTCCAAAAAGTATTGTTTGACTATAGATCCTTGAACCGCTGTTTTTTTTTTGCTTTTTCCTTTAAATGAAACAAAAAACCTTTCGAAAGGATACATACATCTGGATTGAACTGGCCCACCGAGTAATGCCTCTTCTGGTAAATGTATTGGAAAATGTTCCATTACATCGAAGGATGAAGGCGGAAAAACTTTTTCCAATGAACATAATCTTTTTAAATTTTTGAACATATATCTCTGAAAAATATGCTAATTCTGCATAACACATCGTGAATATTTCGTGGTAAGAGCTCAACAAAAGCAATTGGAATAAGTCGCTGCATGAAAACGTGACAATCATCACTTTTCAACCCAATCAGCCTCGAACCAACAATATCCACACACCGAGCAATATTCGATGCATATCCATATGGAAACTTAACGTATTCTTTTAACCACTATAATCATGATGTTTTTCGCCGAACCAAACAATCTGAATACTGGACATGTGACCTTCCATCTCTTAATTTCAACTCAGGTCGTCAGCATAGTATCTTTAAATATTTTCTTGATTGTATATTATCCTTAGATTTATCCGCCATATTCAAAACAGTATTGATGATGTTATCGAAACAATTGTTTTCGATATGCATAACATCTTAATTATGACGTAATATCAATGATTTCCAATATGGTAGTTCCCAAAAGATACTTCGTTTATACTAGTTATGCCATTCACCTTGGCCTTTTGATTTACGATTCCCACGATCTCCACTGCATTCTACCGATTCTTGTAAATCGTCCATTGTGTTCAATCTTTCATAAAGGATTTGTGTTCCAGTTTGCATGCACGGTGCCTCTTCTTTTTGTACCACGTTCTTTCAAAAATGTTTTTTATTTTTCTGGAAAGCATGTCCACGAGGAAGAAATCTTCTATGACAATCAAACCACCATGGTTCCTTACCATGTACTAGTCGAAATGAATATGTATCCTCCATACAATATGGACATGCTAAAACAAAACTTGTCAATTTTAGCCTTAAGTTTATCCGACTGGAGTCTTTTGACAAATACCGAACAACCCCATACTTTTATGTGTTTCATGTTCAACTTACATCCTCTCCAAATCTCATATGGAGACTTACAAACTACATTTATAGGAACTTTATTCAGTATATAGTCAGCCACTTCCAAATTTGGACTTTTATCGTAAGTGTATTTCAAATTACATTTTATTTAAAATGATTAGTTATATATGTTATAAACTAACTCATTATAAATTATTTTGCAGCGCGCATACAGATGATAGAGGAAGGATACGACGCGCATCTACACAAGATGGATGCGCGACATGCAGGCTCGAATGCGTTTGATGATGAACAACGCCAAGAGCAGCTACTACACCAAGAATCACAAACCGACATGGGCAACAGACGAGGTCTTCAATCAATTTATTCAACATTAGGAGTCTGAAGACTTCAAAGCCAAGAGCGCGAAGGCCAAAAACTGTCGGTACGACGAGAAAGTTCCCGGAGATGGTCCGCATCAACATACTTCGGGATCAAAATCATTCCCGAAAAGGAAATGAGAATTGGTAAATTTATTATTATTTAATTGGTCTATTACAATATTTATCTAATTATTTTATATCACATATGCAACGGATAGGAAGAAAACCGACTTTTCTTGAGCTGGTATTAGAAACCCACGCCAAGAAGAAACCGGTTGTCGAGGAAGAGATCGACGAACCTAAACTCGTCGATCCTCGAGCGGAAAGAACCGTGAAAGCTGTGATGGAGAATATCACACAGCAACCACAAGCTTGCGGTTCAACTCCCGACGAGCTCAGTCCTTTACAAAAGGACAAAATTTATTTAGAGGTAAAAATATATTATTTTATCTTTCGATTATTAATAAAATATTTTGTAAAAATCTAACTCTAATTTTGTTTGTCTTGTACTTGGTTAGACTGTATAAGGGGCGTCTATACGGTCTCGAGGCATTTCAAAAAGATATAATCGAGGACGCCACGACGGTACCTCCTATTGAGGATCTCGAAGCACAACTTCGAGAAACTCGAGCCCAAGTGCAGCAACAGCAACAGCACTCCCAAACTTGTCCGTTTATCCGTTGCAATTCCGATGGGAATCCCAATGGATCCCGATAACGAGCAATTCCCAACGGCCGCGGATCCGTTGTCGTATGTTGGGAAAGACTCTTTCCAACGGATTTCAATCGTTTTCCAACGGATTTGTCCATTAGAAAACACATGTTTTTTGTAGTGAAAGCATAACCCACAACCTGGTCAAAAGATCAGTGAACCCCATTATAGATCACACCATATCCAATAAAGTACGATTTCTCCTTTCTGAGATACCGTTATGCTATAACATTCCAAGAGAAGTCCACAACAACAAAATCCCATTTTGTCATATATAGTCAAAGATTTCGTGACTCGGGTATTCCCCTCCACGGTAAAATCTCAACATTTTGATGACCTTTCTTATTTGCTCCTCCACTTGATTCTGGAATCTTTTGAATATTTCAAAAGATTCGGATTTGTGTTTTATAAGATACACAAACCCGTACCATGTCACATCATCAATGAATGTGATGAAGTAGGAATACCTTCATATGGCCTCAACCTTTATTGGACCACATACATCAGTATGTATGAATCCTAAGAGTTCTATGGATCGTTCTTCTTTTTACGTAAAAGAAGCCTTGGTCATTTTTTCTTGAAGATAGGATTCACAAGTTGCATATGATTCATAATCATATTGTCCGAGATATCTATCTCGATGCAATGAGTTTATTCGTTTCTCCTTTATATGACCGAGCCTACAATGCCAGAGGAAATTCTAAATCAAACGATCATCATTATACCTCTTTTGGTCACGAAATATGCATGTTAATCAAATTAAATTTTGCATCAGGTAAAACATAAATACCATGTTGTAAATAACCATTTACAAATAATTGATCACTATGTTTAATATAACAAATGTTTTTCAAAAATATCATTTTCAATGTGCATCCATCCAACATAGAAATATAAATTATGTTTTAAAAAATTTCGGAACATAATAAACGACTTCTAACATAAATGTCTTGCCAATAGATATATAAAGAGAAATATTTCCTACAACGAATGTCGCAACGGTTGCACCTTTCTCGACTTGTAGGTTGAAGTCTCCTCTCTACAACCTCCTATTAATCTTCACTCCCTGCAATATATTGCAAATGTTAAAATTCATGATGATATCCAATACTCATACAGTCGAATCAATAGAACCAAAGGAAATCACTAAAATGTTTTTCATAAAATTCGTATAAGATTTCTTGCTTTTGAGTAATGTGGGATACTCCTTTCAATTCCTTTTCCAGTTCCCTTTATTCTTATAGAAGAAACATTATGCATTGACATGGGTGCCATTCCCATACTATGCTTTGGGTTTGGTCGAACCACTCTTGCCCCAGGATGTGACTTCTTGGAGCAGCTTCTAATCTTTCTTTTCTTAGAAGAGGAGCCAACAACCGTCGCAAGCCGAGAAGCCTTTGGGTCATATCAAAGTGATTGAACCTTATAATTAATCAATAAGTTTAGCAACTTATGTGGCTCGAAATCCAACTTATTTTTATTGTAATTACAAATAAAGTTGGCAAAGGTGTTAGGAAGTGAATGCAAGATCTCGTCTTGCACTAATCCTTTGCCAAACGTGGAGCCAAGATTCTTAAGCTATTCCACAAGATTTATCATCTTGAAAACATGGGGTACAGCATGCGTACTTGGAGCCATATTGGCCTTGAACAGAGTTTCAGACAATTGAAACCTAGCCATCCTGCTCTAGGCCCATACAACGTTTTTAAATGTATGATGATGTCCATCATATCCATGTGCTGACATTGGAGCTCAAGACCCATGGATGCCAGAATGATGCATCAGATCCACTGATTTGACTAACTTGATGTTCCGTCGCTTACCCTGATCCTATCACGGTACGATGCCGACCGTGATCCAATTTTCACAATACTAACATCATCGACCCAATATTCCTCACGTGACAACTCTCACCTTTTTAAGAAGAAAGGCCGCATCCCGCTCTTCTCTGCGTCTCGAGCCGCATCCCGCTTTTCTCTGCATCTCGAGCCGTGTCCCACTCTTCTCCACGTCCCGAGCCACGTCCCAGTCTTCTCTGCATCTCGAGCCGCGTCCTGCTCTTCTCTGCATCCCGAGCCATGTCCTGAGCCGTGTCCCGCGTCCTGCGACCTGGTCAAGCCTATTTATGAGCTTCGCGTCTCCTTTGCCTTGTTAATCGCTCCAACTCATGCATGTTACATCTAAACTTGTGCCTTGCATGGATATTTGTATTTTCCTTGTTTTTCACCCTTTCTACTTGTAAAAATAGGTACCTTTAGTTCTAATGAAATATATAAGAGAATAGTTATTCTTATTCTCTCTAATTCTCTCGATCTTTCGCTCGCTCTTAGTTTTTCTATCTTGATTTGTACAAATTCTAAATCACTGACACGTTCGCACACGGCTTCTTCCGAAGTTCGAGTGTGAAATCACTTGATCAAGCATACTAAACCTGATGTTCACTCGGCTTTAACACCGAACCCAAAATATCGACGTTCTCCGACCCCAACACTTGGTCGAACGTCAATTCTCTAGATTATCACTAATCACTTATACAACTCATCTACCTGTCATCAATTTTCATATGAAAATTCTAGGGTTTAATCCAATCTTCAGTTGTAATGTCTCACTTTATTCATTATGATCCTAATCCTATTGTGTCCATGCCTCATTTTAAATGTAGAATCTCTTCAATAAATCAACACAAATTCGAAATTAGGATGGAGAAAATTATCACCTTAATTTTCTATGATGATTTCACGATTTCTGATGATATCAATAATAACACCATGAATAGAAGAACCATACTATTTATCTTCAAACAACTTAGGATACTTATATCTTATCTTCTCCTCTAACTCCCATGTTGTTCTTTCTAAACCATGATGTTCCTACACAACCTTTATCATCAGAATCTGCTTACATCTGAAATGTTTTACTTGGTGATCAACGTTACGCACCAGACATTCTGTATACATTAATTCTTCCTGTAACGTTATTGGTGGCTTAAAGCGTATTTTATATGGTACTGATAAACACTTATGCAACAATGATACATGAAACACATGATGTATATCCTCTAATGATGAGGGAAGCTTTAATCAATAAGCGACTACTCCAATTCATTCAGTCACTTTAAATGGTCCTATGAACTGTGGTGATAGCTTATTCACTCTGCTCCCACCTGATCTCCTTCGCCTCAATTGAACCCGCAAATATACCATATCTCTAATGTTAAACTCAACATCCTTACTTTTTAGATCAACATAACTCTTCTGACAATCTTTATTCGTCTTCATTTTTATCTTATGATTCTGATATTTTTCATGGTCTCATCGATAATCTCTATTCTGAAGATAGATCTCTCCCTAACCTCAAGACATCACGAGGGTGTACGACATGGTCGCCCGCATAATGCTTCATATGGTGATATCCCAATGCTAGCATGATAGCTAATATTGTATGTTTACTCAACAAGCGGTAGATGATTCTCTCAACTACCAGGTCATTTAACGCACATGCTCGTAATAGATCCTCAAACATCCTTATAGTTCTCTCAGATTATCCAATTGTCTGTGGATGTTATGCGGTGCTCATTTGTAATTTGGTTCTTAACTCTTTTTGAAATGTCTGCCAAAGATGTGAGGTGAATCTCACATCTTGATATGACACATTGCTTGATGGAACCCCATGCAACTTCATAATTTATGCAATATATATCCTTACTAGCTGATTCACATCAAAAGTCTTCTTTATTGGAATTAAATGATATGATTTAGTTAGTCGGTCCATGATCACCCAAATGGAATCCTTGCCACTTTGAGTCTTTAGAAGACCCATCATGAAATCCATGGTAATGTTGTCCCTCTTCCATTCGAGATTGATAAAAAATTCGTAATTTCCCACTTGGCACTTGTTGCTCTCTTTTAATTAATTGATATGTTGGACATTTCGCTACCAATCGAGCAATGTCTTTCTTTATCCTTGGCCATTGATAAAGCCAACAAACATCTCGATACATCTTCGCCGATCCTGGATGAATCGAAAATTTAAATTATTGAGCTTGGAGTAGAATCTCTTCTCTGATCACTAGATCTTTAGGTACACAAACTCGACTACTGATCATCATCAAATCGTCTTCCCTAACCTGGTACAACTTGTACCTCGGTTCTTGCTGATTAGTACGAATCTTCTACAATCTTTCATCGGATAATTGTGATGTACGAGTTCTACTGAATAGACCACCCTTATTTACTGTTGCAACCCTACATTCGGACTTAGTCTGCACTGTCTCTAAACTAAAAGCATTTATCTGATTAATTAAATCACCAAATTTTTGCATAACGGAAACCTTAACCCTCTTGCAGCTCAACGCATCTGCAATAACATTTTCTTTCCCTGGGATGGTATGCGATGCCCACCTCGTAGTCTGCAACAAACTCCATCCACCTTCTGTCACGCAAACTCAACTCTGGCTGCGTGAATACGTACTTTAGACTTTTGGGGTCTGTAAAAATCTGTAACTTCTCGCATAAAGATATACCCTCAAAATCTTTAACGCGAAGACCACCGCTGCCATCTCTAAATCATGAGTCGGATGATTCTCCTCATGCTTACTTAACTTTTTTGATGCATAAACAATCACGTTATCTCCCTGCATATGTGCATGTCCTAATCCCGTCTTTGATGCATCCACGAAAATTATGTATGGAATCACTGGTTGTCGTAAGGCTAACACTGGGGATTTCGTTTGCTTCTCTTTTAACTTTTTGAATGACTTCTCACAATCTTCATTCCAAACAAAAGGTACATCTTTTCCCATAAGTCTAATCATTAGCTTCGCTAGGCTAGCAAAGTTCATAACAAAACTTTGATAGTACCCTCCTAACGCTAGAAAGCTCTTTAGTTGTGATGCATTTTTCGGTTGTTTCTAATTTATAATCGCTGACACACTCTCAGGATCAACAGAAACTCCTTCCTCTGATACGATATATCCCAAAAATCCCACACGTCTGTTCCAAAAACTACACTTTTTCAACTTCGCAAACAATCTTTGTTCTCTGAGACGCTCTAACACTAAACGCAGATGTTCCTCGTGCTCCTCTAGAATCTTGGAGTAGACCAAAATTTCATCGATAAATACAATAACAAAACGATCTAAGTAGTCCTGAAACACATTATTCATTAGCTTCATGAACACAACAGGGGCATTAGTTAAACCAAATGGCATAACCGTAAACTCATAATGCCCATATCGAATTCGAAATGCGGTCTTCCTATTGTTTCCTTCTACAATTCAAATCTGATGATATCCTGATGCTAAATCTATCTTTGAGAACTAAATTGCACCTCTTAACTGATCTAATAACTCATCGATCCTCAGTAGCATGTAACGATTATTTACAGTGACTCTATTCAAAGCCCTATAATCAATGCACAATTTGAAACTCTCATCTTTCTTCTTGACAAACAGGAGTGGTGCACCCCATGATGATGTATTCGATCGTACAAAACCTTTCTCAAGCAACTCATATAATTGTTTCCTCAACTCGGCCATTTTCATTGGTGCCATTCGATATGGAAACTTTGATATCAGAGTAGTATTGGTTCTAACTCAATCTCTAATGGATCTCCTCACATTTGTGTTAAGCTCTGCAATTTTCTGAAAACATCTACAAACTCTCGCGCTATAGGGATCTCCTCGACATGCACAGATAGACCCATTTCTTTGATCGATATGGTAGCGAGATACAGGTCACACTCTTGATCTAGTAATCGTTCCAAACGCAACATTGAGATGATGTGAATCCCTTGACCTGATCAGATTCCTTGATACTTCATCTCCTTGCTGCTTCTCTGGCAACGTACTTGACCGCAACAACAATCCATCACACACAGCTCGATGTCTGGACATTAATTCCATTCCAAGGATCACATCATAGCATTCCATCGTATTGATGATAAGCTCTGCAACTAGCTCTTCTCCTTCTATCACTATGGGCACCTCTTTGAGAACCCTTTGGGATTTTAAAATCTGACCTACAGGGATATGCACTCGTACAATACTTTTTAGATCCTCAGGTTTAACACTTAATTTATTAGTCATCGATGGACTCACAAACTATGTGTCGCATCGGTGTCAAATAACACATGACTAGATAGGCCTCCCACGAATATAAATCCTACATAATAGGAATGTTTTAAAGATTCCAACTTCTTAATTCCCTCACGGAACTCGCCTCCACATAGACAATTTATTTTATGTAAGGCATACATACATAAATATATTAAAAAAATGACATACCAATGATAGGTTAAGCGTCTCCTTCTTGGCCCTCACGTTCATCCTCATAACCTCCCATTATATATATATCCATGGTTGTACAACCTTACATTTTGATGCATATTGTTTAGGCATTCTAGCTCTAACATGTGGCATTAGACCCGCTGGTGGTGGTGATGGTGGGGGTGGTACCCTAAAAAAAATCCCTTTGAAAATGATACATATTACCTCAACGGAAAAATTCGTCTAATTGTCTTTGCCTTATAGTCCCTCCCATTTGTTGGGGCACTCACAAAATTGGTGTTCTAAACTACCACATCGGAAGCATCCTACTCTCCTATCAAATCTTTGGCATTCTCCAACATGCTCACTTACATAACTATGACATGGGCACCTCGATGTTCTTACGATAGGACGAGTTTGAATTTTTTTCCTCTGATATGATCTCCCTCGAATCTGTTGGACGACCTATTTCCCCTTGGCATCCAAAGACATCAAAATGCCTTCCTCGATGAGTCCATTCTATACCAATTGAGCATTTTTAACTAGCTTAGACAATGATCCATGCTTGATTATCTTAATCATGTGTCTGATTTATGGTTATAGTCCTTACAAAAATTTGTTAACCTTAAGAATTTCTGAAGTTAATGATTTGAACCCAAACTGTGATAAATCCAAATAAGTCTCATTATACTGAGCAACAATATGGTTACCTTGTGTGAGCTGTATAAATACTAATTCAATCTCTTCATAAGTAGCGTGCGGTACATACTTCAACTCAAAAAGTTGTTTGATCTCAGCCCAAGAAAACAAATGATCATGATGTTCCCTTTTAATCTCGTCCCACCAAAACACTACTTTTCCTCCAAATTGTGGAGTCCAATATCCATCTTAAACTGTAATAGACATCTATATGATCGAAAGTTTCGCTATAATCGAAACATCCACTCCTCCGCCTTCATGGGAGGTATCGCAACGCCACGAAATGACTTTGTATCCCATTTAGCCATGTGATCCATGCCATAGAAATACTCTAACGTATCCACATGCCTCAGATTAAATACTGGAGGAGGCGTTGATGGTTGTGGCAATGGTACTTCTAGTGGCACATGTGGCTGCACTAGTGGTGGTGTCGGTGCCAGCAGTGGTACTTGTGGCGTCGTCGAACTCTCCTCTTGGTCATGTTGTCGACTTTCTACTATTAGCTCTCTCAACATTTTTCCCATGACATCTCTATCTATCCCACTTCCGATCTTTGTTCTGATGATTGAGACGGCATACGGCTAGTGGAACGAGATTCTTCGCTCATCTCGCGAACAAGAGCCCTAGTAACCATCCTCCTCGGTACTGTTTATTATAC
The DNA here is from genome assembly GCA_036759665.1 of Gynandropsis gynandra. Classification (NCBI taxonomy): domain Eukaryota; kingdom Viridiplantae; phylum Streptophyta; class Magnoliopsida; order Brassicales; family Cleomaceae; genus Gynandropsis; species Gynandropsis gynandra. Next base: position 4,696,770 of record CM071869.1, read on the forward strand.
ATAGTTAACTACTATTAGTTTCCATAGCTCTAAACTCCATTAGAAATTTCAAGACATGTGTGCTACGATCTTTTAGATTTATTAAAAAATTTCGAAAAACATTTTAAAATACAATGAAAATGAGAAATACAAAAATGACAACCAGACTCTCATACCAACTTGTAACACCCCCATCTCGAAACTACCTTAAGACTAGGAGTGTCCATCATCACCCCTAAGAGGTGACCATATATATATCATCTCTCAAACATATTTATAAAATAAAATAAATGATTTATTCTAAAATAAAAGTTTTCTGGACCATATAGAAAATGAAATACGTAAAAATTATAGTCACATAAGTAAATAAAATAAATACGAAATGAAAAATAAACTTATCTTGACCTCTTGCATGCCTCTTCCATCAATCCGCTATGAGTTCTGATGTTGCTGCTCAACCTCATTGCTCTTTTTTCCTCGACATATCATGTCCATCCACGATAGCCCACAAATAGGGTGAGTATGAAATATGCACTTAGTGAGACCAATATATGTATGTACTCTACGTCACGTATTCTCCCAATCTTAACTAAATAAAATAAAATAACAATATATCATCACATTAAATACATCCAAAAACCTCTACATAAAGCTGACTGAGTATAACACATAGAATCCACACGCTCTAGCTCGGGCATACGCTCGCAAAGTCCACAGGACCCCAACACACTGAAGATCTCGCAAGGTTATATAGTAGTCTAAACATTAGTACAATACAGTGTTCCGTCGCTCGAAAGTTTATCACAACCCCAACACAATACGACGTTGGTAGATCCATTGATCTAACTAACTTAACGCTTCATCGCTCGAAAGGTTACCACAACCCTAGCAGGGTAGGATGCCGATCTTGATCCAAGTGTCGCAATACTAACGTCTTTGACCCGATAATCCTCACGCGATAAATCTCACTGACACACTTGCACGCGCCTTCTTTCGAAAGTTCGAGTGTGAATCACTCGATCGAGCACACTACACAAGATGTTCACTCGACTTTAACACCGAACCCAAAATATCGACATTCTCTGAACCCAACACTTGATCGCACATCAATTCTCTAGATCATCTCTATAACTTATATAATTCATATACTTATCATCAATTTTCAATTCGACAATTCTAGGGTTTAATCCAATCTTGTCTTGGGTTGAATTCATCCACATCTTTGGCTGCAAGGATTAAGATATGTACCCCAGATAGTTTAGCCCTTTGTACCATCTAATCAATGACTCCTATTGTGCATCTAATGCAATATACTACATATGTTGAATCTCAATTTATGTGCCTTCTAGTAGTCAGGTCATAACACACAAACAAGATTCCGACAAGTGTATCCACTTATGATGGAAAAGTCACTTGATTAAAATGATTTTAACCCTCAAAACTCAATTATCAATGATGGTTTGCAATTGTGAAAGATTTCTCGCTAGAGCAGTCATAGTGCTCGACTAATTTGTCACAAAGGAAACGCTCGGCCCGAGCGATCATGCCCTCTGTCCGAGCAAGCCTTTGCTTGACCAGATCAACACCTTTGTTCGATCGAGTGCACCATTCAGTAAAATTGTTCAGCCAGAGCAACCTTTTGCTCGACGATCTACCATTCTGCGATTCTTCTAGTGGGTTCACTTTACCTGAGCAGTCATGCAGTTCGGTCGAGCGGTTGTCTACCTCGGACTGCTTGACTCGAGCAACCTTTACTCGATCGAATATATTCGAACCCATGAATCTGCTCGGTCGAGCAACATTTTGTCCAATCGGTACTCATGAAACTCGGTCCATCAATCCCACTTTGACAAAACGCTCAATTGAGCATCACTCATCCTAAATCCAAATTTCTTCCAGTTGGTTCGCTCGATCCAAGCTACCAATTTCTCGATCAAGTACCTATATGTAAGATCATGCTCGATCGAGTGTGATATCTCTTGTAAAATGCTTGATCGAGCGCCATTAAAAAAAGCCATAATTTTGTCTGAGAATTCACTCGGTCCAAACAGTCATACTGTTTGGTCGAGCGTTGCACTTTGCAGTCACTACTTTCACAATTTTCAGAGTGAAACGTCTATAAACATCCAAATTTTTATCTATAAACGATTAGACACTCCGTTGTAGGATTGTAGTATTGGCAGTGGAAATATTTTCTTACAATCCAAATTATAGATCTAGTCTATTTTATAAATCTCGGGTTCCGTTGGTGTTTTTCACAAAAACTAAACAACCAATAACTTAAATTACTAACCTTTAATAATTATATAATGTATGACGTAGTGTCGATTATGCAGAACCTCCACAAGTAATCCACCGAGATTATAATATATGACGTGGTGTCGATTATGCGGAACCTCCACAAGTAATCCACACCGAGATCAAATCCACCGTTCACCGCTTGACGTATCGAGAATCGAAGAGAAAAAAATATTTTTCTCTTTTGTGTCTCTTCGTTTATGAGATTTGTTTGGGTATGTCTATTTTTGGAATTAATGAAAAGTTAAGACAATATCTATATATATATATATACTAATCTCAAGGACTAAATTACAATTATTTAATTACAATTACTTAACTTTTAATTAATTAATTTCAGATCCTCATATTTTTCATAATTGCATTTAGGATATAAATTTTACAACAAACAAGTCATTCATATTCAAATAGCCAAATTTGAATATTTTTTCAGATTTACATTTATTTGAATATATATATATATAGTCTATTAAATAAAGTCTGTCGTATCATTAGTTTGTTTTTATATTATTAAACACAAATTCTATAGAAATTATTAAGACTAAAGGTAAGATTTGTATAAAAAAATTAATGGATATTCGGAAGCTAGTATTCATAAAGGTAAGATCTGGTTACACGTAACTCCAATATGAGAGAGGCTTGAAGTAGATGAGCTTAAAGTCCAACTTCTCCAACTACTACATTTCCCCGCTTACGAATTTCTGTCTTTTTTGTCTTATTTTTTCATGAATACTATTCTACTGTGTTTTTCCCGTCTCTGTGTTGAATTTTTTTTATTGCATTTTTTATTTTGCATAATATTTGGATTAATGTTCAATAAAGTTAAACTCATTCAATTCGTTTGGCTAATTAATTACATCACCTGATTATCCTTAATGTGTTTCTCATTTATCATTTTTTCTTAAGCTTCTTATAAATATATATAGTATGAATTTCATATAAAACATTACAATGAAATTAAAATAATATAAAGGTAAAAATATCTGTAAATGCAATATTTTAGGAATGTGTTGAATCTATTTTAACAATTCAGGTTGTTGAGAAATTAAAGGAGAAAAAAGATGACTCAAATAATTTCAAATTCAGAGTGGAAACGGAATGAGAAGAAATGGAGAATCAAACTGAAAAAAGACACAAAAAGAAGATTTGTGTGAGGTTAGATAACCAGAAGTTTTTTCCGGTATCACGAGAAGTTTAGGTGTGTTGACAAATTATAAAAAAGAGTTGAAGCATCTAGGTTTAGGTATCGAATTAGTAATGCAAACAAGTGATAGTTGATCACAGTGTTATGCAAGTGTACTTAGAGAGATACTAAGTGTATGCGGGAGAAACAATAAGTTGTTTATTTACATCTAGATCACGGAGAGTTATCTGTGAAAATCTTAAGTATATTGTAATGAAATTCAAGTGTACTTAAAAGATTAATTCGAAAATAAAGACTGATATTGTTTCAAAAATTTGTATTTTAATTCTTATTATTGGTTAATGTTGTCTTTTTATTGTTTTCAATTGGAAAGGAAGGAAGTTCGGTAGCTCTCCAACGGGCAAGTCAGTCCCAAAAGTGAAAGGGAGTTTGAATTGTGAAGATATAGGATAGGACAACAATACTTTCTTTATTGTACGAGATTTTTTAAAAGAAAGAAATCGTTCCGTCAATCATAGCAGATAACCAAAGTTTAGAATAAATCTAATTATGGGTTTGAGATCCTAGAAGAAAATATGGAAGAACCAAGAGATTTATATTCGCTTGGAAAACCAATCATGTTAGATGCTTCAAATTATGGATACTGGAAAGTGAAAATGAGAGCAAGTATTAAGAGGCATAGATGAAGACGCATGGAGTGCAATAAAAAATGAATGGAGTCCACCAACAGTGATAGACGAACATGGGAATGTTAAGGAAAAACCTTCAGATCAATGGACACCAAGTGAGAAAAAGAATTCGACTTATAATGCAAAAGCTTTTAGTGCAATTTTTTCTTTAGTGGACATAAATGAATTCAAGCAAATTCAAGGATGTGAATTTGCTAAAGATGCATGAGATACTCTAAAAACGATACATGAAGAAACTTCAAATGTTAAGAGAACTTGACTTGATATTTTGGAATATCAATTTGAAAAACTTGAATAGGAGAGTGCGAAAGTGTCAAAGAATTCAACGGTAGAATGAATGCTATTACAAATAAGTAACTGTACTTGGACTGTCATTTGATGATAAGAAGCTAGTCAAGAAGTTGCTCCTATGCTTGCCTAAAAAATTTCATGCACAGAAATTTACTATGAATATGTTTTTAAATACTGATGTCACAAGTTTTAAAAAATTTGTAGGAATTCTGGCTGCTTATGAACTGAAACTTCAACTTGAACAAGGCAATACTTCGAAAGAAGTAAGTAAAGGGATACTACTTCAAATCACTGATGAAAACTCTAGGCTTGATAATCTTGAACATAATATTGTTCTTCTAACTAGAAAATTTGAAAAATTTATGAAAAAGCATACTGGAGTCAGATGATCAATCAATGATGAACAAGGAACTAAGAAAAAAACCAAATCTGGAGTTCAATATCATGAATGCAAGGAATTTGGAAACTTTAAATCTGATTGTCCTAGTATTTCAAAGAGAGAAAGTGTCATGAAAGGATTGCGAGAAACACAGTGTTAAAATGCAAAGGTTTTGGTCATACAAAAAATGAATGTGCACATACTCGTATGATCAAAGGAAAGTCATTGCACCAATTTAGGGAATCAAGTTTAGACTCTAACGATAGTAATGAAGAAGACTTGACAAGTTTTGTTGCATTCATTGGAATAATCGAAGAAAACGAAAAAGAGGTAAAAGAAGATAATCAAGTAGATGAGGAAGAAGAAGAAGAAGTAAATGTGAAAACCATCTACAATGAGTGGCTGAATATGAGCAAGTTGAACATACAACTCATCAAAACTAATGAAAAACTGGAAGCTTAGATTCAAGAAATGAAAAAGGAAGTAATTCTGAAAGAAGAAGAAGGAGTGATTCTAGTCAAGAGCCAGCTTGAAGAAACCAATAAGCAGTTGAAAATGCTTTCAAAGTACTGAAAAACTTGATCATCTGCTCTCATTGGGAAAACAAAAAAGAAATAATCATGGAATTGTTATACGGGGATCAAAGGAAATCCTTAAAATAGATTTTTTTTCTAGTGGAAAATTGGAAGATATCTCCTCAACAACAAATGGAAAACAAAACAGAGTTCTTTATCCAAGAAGGGTGTAAACAACAAAGAGGTTGGTTTTAGATATTATGGTCATGGATAGAATTCTGGAAGACGATTTCCAAGGTATTATCAAAGAAATAATCTGGTGAGGTGTTATTTCTGTGGAATAAGAGGACACAAACAGATCACTTGCAACAAAAGTACATGTATGATTCAGGTAAGTATGTTCTTCTCAAAATTAAACAAATCTGGATTCGAAAAAGTGATTTGTATTGCAATGTGGCATACATTTCGACACAAAAAGATAATTCAAATATCTGGTATTTTGACAGTGGATGTTCCAGGCACATGACAGGTTCAAGAGAACTTCTATCAAATTTTGATGAAATTAAAAATGTTGGAAGCGTTATCTTCGGAGATAGGAACAAAGGAAAAATTATTGGGAAGGAAGATATAGACTCACCTAGATAACCTTTACTGAACATGTGCAATATGTTGTTGGATTGACTGCTAATCTAATTAGTATTAGTCAAATGTTTGACATTAACCATCATGTTCAGTTTAATACAAAAGAATGCATTGTGATGAATTCTGATAATAAATGTGTTCTTACAGGATCGTCAAATAATTGCTACATTTGGAGTGAAAATAAAATGTGTTTCAAAGAAACTGAAGACAATATATCCTTGTAGGGCATGTCAATTATCAATCACTAGTAAAGCTATCCAGTACAAACATTGTTAGAGGTATACCTAAACTTAATCTTGATAAAACTGAAAGTTGTAAACCATGTCAATTGGGGAAACAAGTTAAGGTTCATCACAAGAAAATATCTGAAGTTAAGACTGGAAAATTACTAGAACTTGTGCACATGGATTTGACGGGACCAATGAAGACATAAAGTTTTGGTGGGAAAAGTAATGTTTTTGTTGTTGTTGATGATTTTCTAAGATACAGATGGTCAAATTTTTAAGAGAAAAATCGGATACTTTTGAATTGTTCAATTACTTGTTTTTGCAATTGAAAAATACAAAAGGAACTATAGAACAAATTCGATAGTAATCATTGAAAAGAATTTGAAAAATGATGTGTTTCATAACTTCTGTCAAACACATGAAATTGTACATGAGTTTTCTGCTCCAAAAACACCACAACAGAATGGTGTAGGTGAAAGAAAGAATAGGACTCTTCAAGAAATGGCTCGTGACATGTTACATGCAAAATCCATCTCCATGGTAGAAGCGATAAACACAACTTGTTATATCATAAATCGTATGTATGTTTGACCATGTATGTCAAAAACACCATATGAACTTTGGAAATGTAAAAGTCCAAATTTGAGTTATTTTTATGTTTTTGAGTGCACTTGCTATGTACTGAATAAAAGGGAATACCTTGGAAAATTTGATGCAAAGAGTGATGAAGGAATCTTTCTAGGATATGGAACCAATACAACTGCATATAGAATTTCTAATTTACGAACTAGAGCAGTTTTTGAATCTGTGAATGTTATCTTTGATGAAAATAATCTATCTGAAAGAGTTGTGTTTCCTTTTTCTACGATTCATTACAAGCACATAATGGGACAGAAAATGAAAATTTAAGTGTATCTACTGAACAAGCAATAAACGAAAGCAGAATGGAAGAAGATATTAATGGACATGAACATTAAAATCATGAAATGGAGTTCACAACGGTACATAGAAATCATTCAATTGATGATGTTATTGGTAATATTGGAGATGGTAGAAGAACACGTGGTAAGTCCAAGATAAATTATCATGATATGGTTAAATTTTCTTGTTTCACATCTCAAACAGAACCAAAATGTGTTGGTGATGCATTAAATGATGAGTCCTAGGTCAAAGCAATACATGAGGAATTAGAACAGTTTGTTATGAATGATGTTTGGTTGTTAGTACCTCGTCCAGTTGATGTGAATGTCATTGGAAAAAAATGGATTTTTGAAAAATAAAACCTATAAACTAGGTAAAATTGTCACAAATAAAATGAGATTGGTTGCACAAGGATATACACAAGTTGAAGGTATTGATTGTGATGAGACTGTTGCACCCGTTGCTAGATTAAAGTCCATGAGATTATTACTTAGAGTTGCTTGTTCTCTTGGTTTTAAATTGTTTCAGATGGACGTCAAAAGCGTTTTTTAAATGGAATTCTGCAAGAAGTGGTTTATGTTGAACAACCAAAAGGTTTGGAAGATCAACATCATTTAGATCATGTTTACAAGTTGAAGAAAGCTATGTATGAACTTAAGGAAGCACCACATGCGTGGTATAAAAGATTGACAAGCTTTCTAATCAAGAACGACTACAAAATAGGGGGAGTAGATAAAGTTTATTTATTCAGAATACTGATGATGTCCTTCTAATAATACAAATTCATAATGATGACATTGTTTCTGGATCAAAATCGCAGGTTAAATTGAATTGGTTTGTACAAACCATAAAACAGGAGTTTGAGATGAGTATGTTCGGTGAACTGAATGACTTTCTCGGTTTACATGTGAAACAACTAGATGAAGGCTTGTTTATATCCCAAAGCAAATATGCGAAGAATCTGGTCAAGAGGTTTGAAATGGATCAAAGCAAGTCAGCGATTACACCTATGTCAACCACCACAAAAATGGTTAAAGACTCAGAGGGAGAGGATGTGGAAGTAAAGCTTTACAGAAGCATGATTGGAAATTTACTTTTATCTTACTTCAAGTAGATCTGATTTGTTTTTAAGTGTAGGAATCTGTGCCATATATCAAGCTAAACCTAAGAAATCTCATCTGATGGCAGTGAAGAGGATAACAAAATATGTTAAAGGTACACCATATTATGGCATTGTTTAAACAAAAGATACTAATTGCGAACTTGCTGGATTCAGCGATGCAGAATGGGGAAGCAATGCAGATGATAGAAAGAGAACATCGGGAGGACGTTTCTTTCTTGGGAATAACTTAGTGTCTTGGAATAGTAAAAAACATAACTCTACATCCTTCTCTACTGCCGCAGCTGAATACATTGCCTTGGGAAGCTGTTGTACACAATTAATCTGGTTGAATCAGATGCTGATGGATTACGGTTGAGTTCAAAAACCTTTGTTGCTTTATGTGGTAATATGAGTGCAATTGATATTTCAAAAAATCATGTTCAACATTCCAAAACGAAACACATTGAGATTAGACATCATTTTTTAAAAGAGAAGGTTGAACAAAAGTAAATGAAAGTGAAATATATTCCAATTGAACGTCAGTTAGCGGATATTTTTACAAAATCTTTGGATTTGAATCGATTTGTTTCTTTAAAAAAAATCACTAGGCGTTTGTGAACTCCAATATTTTTAAATGAGTTCTGATTGAATAAAAAAATGATAATTTTGAAAAATTTTGAAATTATTGAGAAAAAGAAAATAAAGTATAAGTGTTGATACTTGGTTGGACACACTCAATTTTTAAGTACAATTAGTTTGAAGTATAAGTTTTTGATACACTCATTTTGAAGTACACTTTAAAATTATTTGAATGCACTTATTAAGTCACTTACTCATCTAACAGTTATGTGCGAAATATTTTGTGCATATATAAGAATAATTGTTATGAGTATAAGTTCGGGTCTAAGTTGAGAGTTATTCAACTACAGTTATTACGTCCTAATGATACAAATAAAATTTTGGCTTAAATACTCCTCTATGTTTAAATTGATATATAAGAGTATACCCGTAAAAGGTAATCAAGGAGCTTGTTATATGAACAAAAGAATATCGAAACAAAGTCCTAGAAACTGATGACTTTCGATTTTTTTTAAAAGAGGTTGTATATGAAGTTTTGTTAAATTGAGTGAGTCAAAAATTTGAGTAAGTATACTTAAAAGTCAATCTTATAAGTTATTTGATAGTTCTTAACAGACTGAAATTTTCACTTGAGTATTTTTTAATTAATTGGCACTACAAGAAAATTCGGATTTCGGGACTGCATTTGCGGACTGAAGTATCCGTCCCTAAATTTAGGGACGGATTAGGGACTAATTACAGACGGATTAAGAAAACAGTCCCAAATCCGTCCCTAAATTTGGGGACTGTA
>CM071869.1:4707026-4763000 GCA_036759665.1 Gynandropsis gynandra
CCACCGAGAAAATTTAAAAAAAAAAAAAAGATTTTCCCGACGGCGGTTTGCAGTCGGGAAGTTTCCCGACGGCCAAATCCGTCCGGAAAATTTATAAAAAAAAAAAGAAGTTCCCGACTGTACATCGCCGTCGGGAAATTTCCCGACGGTAACTTGCCGTCCGGAAATTTGCCGACGGCAATGTCCAGTCGGGAAATTTCCCGACGGCGCCATCCGTCCGGAATTTCCCGACGGTTTTCCTACTATTTTTTCAGTCCGCAATTGCGGACGGTTTGCGGACTGGAGCTGATTGCCGACGCTCGTTTGCGGACGGCGCTTGCCAGTCCCGAATCAGTCCCTAACTGCCTTTCCAGACGGATTAGGGACTGATTCTTCAGTCCCTAATCTGTGTATTTCTTGTAGTGTGGATAATGTTTGATAAATAAAAGATAAAAACAAACAAATTGATTATTTTTTACGAAATAGACGGTTTACTCAGAATTTGGTTTTGTGATGTGCTATATAGGCGGCTGACGTGACTGTTGCAGTTTTCTCATTTAAATCTTTTGTAATATATTTTTAAAATAAACTTGCCTCACATTTGAATATATTTTCGAAAAAGCTAAATTATGTTGCTGAAGAAGAAAGTGTAATTGTTTTCGCAGAACACAGAAAATCGAAGAAGAAAGATGAACACCGAAGGATCAGGAAGCAGATCAAAGAGAGGAGAAGAAACGATTTTCTACAACAATGAACAAGTTCGGATAAATAATCTCGTGTTTATCGATAATCTATCGTGAATAAATGGAAAGCGTTTCAAAAACATGGCAAAAAAAAAGAGTGGCTCCGAGAAAGGTAAATGCAAAACCTATTCCACAACCTAGAATTTCTGTTGATTCTTCATCCAAAACATAACAACAAAGAGAGAGTTCAAGTTCGTCATCAGACGAAAAGTTTCAACAAAATAATGCTGAAGAATATTCAGAAACTATATGTGGACACCAAAGACAACCCACGCCTCAAGAAATGTCTAACCAACAAGGTACTACATGAATGACTCCTTCAAAAGCTTTCTCAAAGAAATTTTACTTAGATTTAAGAGCTTCAAGGTATGGAATTCTAAAGGAAAGGGAAATTTTGACTGAAAGAGGTCTAAATGTTAATCAGCTCAAACATTTACCCCTATGGAATGTACTGGTTGAAAAGCGATATAGTGACAGACATTGTCCCTATATGCAAAGAGTTAGTATATGATTTCTATGCAAACTTGAACTCGGGTATTAACAAACTAAGGTCAGATATGTTTGGTCAAATGTACGTGAGAAGGAATGTTGTGCACTTTGATGCTGAGCAGATTAACAAATTTTTGGGTACATCAAACATTGAAACATTGAGATCAAAAGAGCTTGAAATAGACCTTGATATGGACAAGGTCACCCAAGAGCTGATAGATGAGGAACTGATGAACTGGCGGAGATAAATTCTTAATTTCGATCTGAATTAGGAATATCCCTTGCTGAACAAAATCCGTGGAACTAATTGGATACCAAACAAGAAGACTGATGGTATTTGGCATGATACAACATTTTTACTTTATTGTGTGAAAATGAAGATTCTTGTCAACCTTTGGAAAGTCATTTGAATCAGATAATTGGACATTGATTGTGAAATGCACGAAAATTTATTCTATCATTTCCGTGTCTGATAAAGAATATCTTTGTTCAGTAAATTCCTGATGTTGTTGGTAAGGAGGAAAGAAGATAGGAAATTCCTCCTTGGATCATTTTTAAGAAACGTTATGTCACCAAAATGCTAGTCACGAAAGACACAAGGAATAATTAGAATGATGTTGCACAAAACATCATAAATTTGGATAAGCGGCTGACAGACGTGGTGACCGAGCTACAAAACATTCAAAAAGAATTGAAGACAATGTCAAGACTGAACAAGAGTAAATGAGTACAGCAATAAGTTGATCTTGTTTATATTTATCTATTTTTGGGCCTAATATGAATTTTTGAATTTTTTCTCACAAAAACATGGGGAGAACAAGAGAGGAGGGCTCATTCAAGCAAAGCCATAGGAAAAAGGCCGCGAGAAAATTAAATGGTTTTCGAACTCATTTTTTAAGTACACTTGTTTGATTGTTTGATCTGGACTTGTTTTTTAAGTGTACTTAAATGTTTGAACTTATGTGGATGGTTGTGATTGCATTTATGTGTTTGAATTCTATGTTTATGCATTTTCTGATATCTGTGTTTATGTGATGAGAATTCAAAAGGGGGAGATTGTAAATGCAACATTTTAGGAATGTGTTTACTATGTTTTACTAATTCAAGTTGTTTGGAAATTAAAGAAAAGAAAGTGATTCAATGAATTTCAAGTTCAAAGTGGAAAAGGAATGAGAAGAAAGGGAAGTCAAACTGAAGAAGAGACGCAAAAAGAGGATTTGTGTGAGGCTAGATAACCGAAAGTTGCGCCTGGTTTCACGAGAAGTTTAGATGTGTTAACATACTATAAAAAGGAGTTGACACATCTAGGTTTAAGTATCGAATTAGTACTGCAAACAAGTGATAGTTGATCACGGTGTTGTGCAAGTGTAATTAGAGAGATACTAAGTGTACATGGGATAAACAATAAGTTATTTATTTACATCTAACTCAAGGAGAGTTATCTGCGTAACTCTTAAATTCATTATAATGAAATTAAAGTGTACTTAAAAGATTGATTCATACATAAAACTGATATTGTTTCAAATATTTGTGTCTCTTAATTCTTATTATTGATTAATGTTGTCTTTCTGATGTTTTCGATATCAATTCACTAATTGTTTTTACATATATAAAAATCTATAAATTTTGGTGAAAACTGAATGTCGTTAACAATTTTAAATTGATATTGATTTCAAACCTCAGGACGTCATCAAAATCAATCGGTAGAAACTTCATCAAACACTAGAATTCCTTTTTCTGTGTTTGAATTCAAGCATTTTACTTTTCGCTATTGTTCATCAATCATAATCATAATGTTCATCGCAGAAAAATCAAATATTTTTTATTTCTTACACAACGGTATTTTTTGTAATTTAAAATAATAGAATCCGACATAAGTTGTGTATATATGTAATATATGTACAAACCTCTACTTGCTCAAGTCGGAACCATCCCGGGATCATCCTCAAATAAAAAAAAATCAAAAGAAAAACAGAGATCATGACTTCAAATATGGCCGAGACGCGGATAACGCCGTTGACAATCTCCGACGACGACGAAGCAAACCTCTTCGCAATGCAACTCGCCAGCGCATCAGTGGTGCCGATGGTTCTGAAATCGGTCATTGAGCTTGACTTGCTCCAGATCATGGCGAAGAACGTTGGTTTCTCCGGACAGATGTCGCCATCGGACATAGCTTCCCATCTTCCGACCAAGAATCCTGCTGCTCCTGTCATGCTCGACCGTATTCTCCGGCTTCTTGCGGCACATTCAGTACTCACTTGCTCTGTCCGTACACTTCCTGACAATGATGGCGTCGAGAGGCTTTACGGACTTGGTCGTGTATGCAAGTACCTGATCAAGAACGAAGATGGTGTCTCTGTTGGTGCTCTCTCTCTTTTAGCCCAAGATAAGGTCATCATGGAGTGCTGGTATAACTCCAAACTTCTTACCCGATTTTCTACTAAATTAAAAAATTCGATATTGAAAACAAGGATTGTAAGAATGTTAATTATTGTTAAATATGAATTTGTGTTTAGGTGAAATCTAAAAACCATTTTGATAGTTTAGGTTATTTGATATCATATAGAAGAGTTTACGATTTATGTTCTAATCGTGACACGATACAATATAATATTTTTTCATATCCAAATTTGGTGTTGGAGAAGCATATCACATTTAAAGCTTTAACATCGAAATTTCAAATATAATGACGAGTCATTCTAATATTATTTTAACTATGTTTGGACCTAACTGAAACTAAATATTAGTTCGAAAATTAAAGATTTTATATCTTATATAAGACAAAACAACATAACATTTACTTAAAAAACTGAATGTTTGTAGGTATCACTTGAAAGATGTAGTGCTTGAAGGTGGTGTCCCATTCAACCGAGCATTTGGGAAGCCTCTATTTGAGTATCCGGAGACAAACCAACGATTTAACAACGTATTCAATAATGGATTATCCAATGCCTCGACCATCACCATGAAGAAGATTATGGAAACCTACAAGGGCTTCGAGGGCCTGACCTCACTTGTTGATGTAGGTGGTGGTATTGGAGCCATCCTCAACATGATTGTCTCCAAGTACCCTTACATTAAAGGCATCAACTTTGATCTCTCGCACGTCGTCGAGGTTGCTCCATCCTATCCTGGTATATTTTATTAGGCTCTGATATCCATTTTGGATCAGTTAGACTCTGATATCATAACTAAATATATGAGTCATTGAGTGAATTAATTCACATCATTTCTATATCGTATTAGGTTTCATGTTCCTTTCATTACGTAATTTTAAAAAAAGTTAATATATATTGAGCGATATGTTTTGGACTCCATTCTATGTCATATAAAAATAAAATTAATATGTTTTATCGATGATGTAGGTATAGACCATGTTGGAGGAGATATGTTCATTAGTGTTCCGGAAGGAGATGCCATCTTTATGAAGGTGAGTATTTGATCTAAGGAATGAATCATTGAGAATATATTTATGAAAACTAAACAAATTTGTTCATGATAGTGGATATGTCACGATTGGAGTGACGATCATTGCTTACAACTATTGAAGAATTGCTACAAAGCGCTTCCAGACAACGGAAAAGTGATAGTGGCAGAATGGATACTTCCAATAATGCCAGACTCGACCCTTTTGACCAAATTGGTATGCCATACAGATTTGTTAATGATGGTCCAAACATCAGGAAGAGAACGAACAAAAGAGGAATTCAAAGCCTTGGCTAAAGGAGCCGGTTTCCAAGGATTCCAAGTTGTTTGTAATGCTTTTGGCACTTACATTATGGAGTTCCTCAAGAAGAATTGATTTCTATATCCAATATTTATAAGTTTCATGAACTATCCCTGTCGATTTTATATTATACCTTTTGTAATGCATTTGGATTTCAATTAAGACCCATTGTATAATTTGGGCCTCGATTCTATGTTTATGAAATGTATGCATCATTGTCGTGTTATCTCAAAACATTTAATAAATGAATAAAGAATTGGATAACAGTGAACTCTTGAATCAATTTTTGTATTGATTTCAGCACAAATACAATTGTGTTACCGAAAATTAGGGATTTCCCTATAATATCTCCAGACCTTCTTCCATCGAACCAAATTTTCTGGATTCCTTTCCAGATTCTTATCCACGAAAAATCATGGATTTTTCTATTATGCCTCCAGACTTTGTTTCACTAAATCAGATTTTCTACATCCTTTTCATATTTTTCATCCACCACTAGTTTCCCTTTCTCCCAATTTTATTCTTGTATATAATTTTCGTTGATATATTGTTGTAAGACAAGGAAGTGAAACATAATCCACATCAAAATTATTCCTTCGATTCATATCATGGTATCAGAGCCTGGTTCTTTAAGATTAATTTATTTCTTTTCGGCCGATTCTTCTTCACTTCTTCATTGTTGTCCTCCTTGGTTCTTATTCTTCGCGAGTCTCCTCCTTTTCTCCTAGATTCTTCTTCTGCATCGGTCAAATTTCTCTCCCAGATTCTTCTTCTTCTTCCTTCTCGGCTAGATTCTCACGCCAGATCCTTCTTCTTCTTTACGCCAGATTCTTGGTTGATTCTTCTTTTCCTCTTTCTCGGTTGACTCTTCTTCTTCGGTCGTCCTGCTTCTTTGAATCATTGCTTCTTCTTGTTCGCCAGATTCTGCCATCAAATATATGAAATTTCTTCTTTGCCTGCATTGAAATTTCTTCTTTTCACCTACTCTTTTTGTGTATAAATATCAGTTATGCATCGATGTATCAAACAAGGAAGTGAATCATAATACATGATACGAAACTTCGATCCGACCGTCGACACTTTCCGAGAAAATGTTTGATTTATTTTTTTACTTTTATGTTTTGATGACTAGAGTCCTAGACTACAAATTGCGCACATCTTCACTACAACATCCAGATGACAGAATTTGACGTTTTATTGGCAAGTCGGGTGTTCATATTCTACATGCACCAACTTGGGGGTGTTACGAGAAATCATGGATTCCCTTATAATGTCTCCAGACTTTCCTCCACCGAACCAGATTTTCTAAACTCTTTTCAGATTCTCATCCACATGAAATCAGAAATTTCCCTATAATGCCTCCAGACTTTCCTCCATCGAACCGGATTTTTTGGATCCCTTTCCAGATTCTCATCCAACACTAGTTTTCTTTTTTTTTTTTCAATTTTATTCTTGTATATAAGTATCATTGATGTAGTGTTGTAAGACAAGGAAGTGAATTATAATCCATATTAAAATCATTCTTTCGATTCGTATCAAATTGTTATATTATCACAATATGGTTTATGTTCATTTGAATGTTCTGATGTGAATTCTTAATAATGATGTACATGCTTCAAAACTTAATTTGGGTGTAACTTGAATGTTGTATTGTTATTTATCAATTCAAATATGAATCATAAATCCATTTAGTTTTGAACAACTCTAAATTTTTTATTTTGTTTTTGAGTTGAGATATAGTCAAACCCATTTATCAATGGCTAAGACTTATTGAGACAACTACGATGGAGTCATTATGATCGAATTCCATATATATATATATATATATATATATATAAATTATAGGTTATCGTGATTTGCAAATATCACCTAGAAATAGAAGAAGAGAGTTAGTAGAGAAAGAGAATTATTGTGATCGAATTCGTTATATATATAAATCACTCAAACATATGAACGGACGTAGTGTTTAAAAAAAGAAGCCAGTCGAATTATATTCAATCTTACATTAAAATAAGAGAATATGTAAACTTCATGTGTTTGTTCCGTTCTAGTTTAGTTCCTAGTGTTAACCAATATAACCAACACACGTCCAAAAAGCTTTCTCTTTAAAAATGTTAGTTAACAGAAAAACTTTATGTCAATTTAAAATATGATTTTATCGTTTTTATATAATTAAAAATATCTTTAATTAAATATCAAAATCTCCTATTAAAACAGAATGTTTTCTTTAAAATTTATAAATAAAAGTATATTACTTTTTTATTGTATTTTAATTTCCTATAAATGGGAAAATTATTCTAAAATACATGTGCGAGTATTATTTTGTGGTGAGTATCTTAAAAAAAGTGGGTGAGATGAGAAACATACAACTACTCAACTACCACTTTAGTTCTTTCGAGTTTACTTTTCCATGAATACTATTCTACTCTGAATTTTCCCTCTTATCTGTTGAATTTTTTAGACTTTTTTTTTTGTTTTTTAATCATAAAATTTGGATTACGGTACGATAACGTTGTCTTGCTCGATTGGTTTCACGAATAGTTTAATTTACTACACCGGATTATCCATAATGTTTCTATGTTATAGAATTTTAATTAGAAAAACTACATTTCTTTATTTGTTAAATTAATTGAATGCACATAACGGTCCGATAGTGTTTAGAAATAGAAAATAAAAAAAGTCCGACCGTTTAAATTTCCTTATAGCACTTCGACTTTGTATCAACGTGTTTGAATTCAAGCCTTTTAACTTGTCGCTCTTTACTTCTTCATCGTAATATTCCACAATCTTCAATTTTCTTTTTTTGTTTTTTCTTACAATATCCAAACTTTTAAAAATAAAAAATAAAATATCCGACCTAGTGTTTGTATAAATAAGTACTAACCTCTACATTCTCAAGTCGTACCATATCCGGATCATCCTCGAAACCAAAAGAAAAAACAAACAAAAAGAAAATAAGATCACGAGTTCAAGTATGGCTGAGACTCAAATAACGCCGGCGAAAATCTCCGACGACGACGAAGCGAACATCTTCGCTATGCAACTCGCGAGCGCATCAGTGTTACCGATGGTTCTGAAATCAGCCATTGAGCTTGACTTGCTCAAGATCATCGCGAAGAACGCCGGTTTCTCCGGCCAAATGTCGCCATCGGACATAGCTTCCCATCTTCCGACCAAGAACCCGGATGCTGCCATCGTGCTGGACCGTATCCTCCGGCTTTTGGCAGCGTACTCCATCCTCACTTGCTCCGTCCGTACACTTCCCGAAAATGGTGGCGTGGTGAGGCTTTATGGCCTTGGCACTGTCTGCAAGTACTTGACTGAGAACGAAGATGGTGTCTCTAATGCTGGTCTCTGTCTTATGAACCAAGACAGGGTCTTCATGGAGAGTTGGTAAACTGCTAATTTCTTGTCCCTTGTCATCTTTTTGTATCAGTAAAAGTAAAACAATATTAATAATTTGAAAAAGATAATACAATAAAATATCAATACACCTTTAGTTTCTATACACTATGATCCTCACAAAGTAACAAATTATAACATTATAAAACTACGATTACAGGTACTATTTGAAAGATGCGGTGATTGATGGCGGTATTCCATTCAACAAAGCGTTTGGAATGAACGCATTTGAGTACCAAGGGACAGACCCAAGATTCAACAAAGTGTTCAACAAAGGAATGTCCGACCACTCCACCATCACCATGAAGAAGATTCTGGAGACCTACAAGGGCTTTGAAGGGTTATCCTCGGTGGTCGATGTCGGTGGAGGCACAGGGGCCACTCTCAACATGATTATTTCCAAGTACCCAAACATTAAAGGCATCAACTTTGATCTTCCTCATGTCATTAAAGATGCTCCATCTCATCCTGGTACAAACTTATTCAATATGTCATATGATTTTTGAACTGTTTAAATGCGAGATTCTCACTGTTTTGGATTTTTACAATATGTTTGGTTGAATGATTCAGGTATTGAGCATGTGGGTGGAGATATGTTTGTTAGTGTCCCAAGAGGAGATGCCATTTTCATGAAGGTGAGTAGAATTGTGTTTTGTTGATATATTATATTGTGTTAAATTAACTATTATTACATGAATCATAAACTTATATACATGGTTTTGAGTTAACTCTTGAACTACTTTTTATATTACATTAGATATAAGTTAATATTTGATATGATATATATGGTTCTAAGCTACTCTCAATTCTTGAACTAATTTTTAGATTAAATTAATTATAAATTCATATTTGATATAATATCTAAACATGATTCACAACAATTTAAATATTCTGATATAAGACCTGATATTTTGTATTGTTTGATATTGAATAGAATACAAAATCATGAACTCTGATATATCATATTGACAACTCTTAAATCTTGAACTATTTTTTGGATACAATTATACCTAAACCTATATAATTGAACAATTTCATTCGTCGGAACTAATAAAGTCTGTCCATGACAGTGGATATGTCACGATTGGAGTGACGAGCATTGTTTGAAATTCTTGAAAAATTGCTACGATGCGCTTCCAAACAATGGGAAAGTGATAGTGGCAGAGTGCATACTTCCAGTGGTACCAGACTCCAGTCTCATGACAAAACTTGTAGTTCACATGGACTGTGTCATGTTGGCTCAAAATCCGGGAGGCAAAGAACGAACGGAGAAGGAATTCAAAGCGTTGGCTCGAGGATCAGGCTTCCAAGGCTTCCAAGTTGTCTGCAACGCCTTTGGTTCTTATATCATGGAGTTCCTCAAAACCATCTGAATCATATTTCTTCAACACATATACACTTGTTTCTATCTTTCTGGTATGTTTTGTTTTGATTATGTTTTAAGTTTGAGGCTTCTTGCTTCTGAGGTTATTTTGTGGTGATTTGTAAGCGTTACCTTTATGCGTAACAATAATTGAGAGTCTGCTTGCGAGATTCTCATAATTCAAAAGAATTATGGATGTACACTGTTATCTATGAATTAAATGACTTCAAATATATTCTTATCGTATTTATTATAGTTTGTTCTTACCATATCATTATTAAAAGAAAATTTTACAATTTAAAATGAAACTTCGATTGCAACATTTTTGCAATCGATTGAGATAATGAATAAAATAATTTGTTCTTTTGTCGTAAATTTTACGAAGATACGACTGTTAGAAATTTTATTCTAACGTTGATTCATATAAATATAAGTATTAGATAATTGTTATTGAGGTATACACGGTGATGATTAGTGTCGTATTGAAGAGACAATTATCGGGTGAAAATCCCTCCGTGTCATTCCGCAATTCTAGAAATATAATGATGGTTTTTTGATTAATTACAAATTGATGATTTATTGTAATTAATAAGAATTTAAAGGGTATGTATCAAAAGACATGTCTTTTAGGACATGTCTTTTCATTATTACAAAACAATGTTTTAATTCCCTTTAAAATATACTTACGGCAAAATCACAACAAACAAAAACACAAAAACAAAAGAATTCTCTTATATCATCAAAGAGAACATTGAAGAGAAATTGAAGGAATAGACATTGGAGAAAAGAAAATTCTTACCGAATACAAATCATGGAAAATTCAAATAAGTGATTTAATTATTGTTTGGTTGATTTAATTTCCTATTAGAATGTCGATAATTAATTCCGCATTTAGGATTATCGAATTTGTTTACAATTGGTATTAGAGCCTACTAATAGAAATTAAATATGTTGATTAAATCTAAAACTAAATAAAATGCAGAATTAATTTTTCTGTCATTTTATCTGATTTTATTAAAATATCATCAATGAATATTTTTCTGACTTGTTCAATCGATATTTTTTTTCATTCGATGAATACAACATGAAAAGTACTGTTGATTTTATCGGGTTAATAATAACAATGAAAAGGTTGAAATTTAATTGAATTAAAGAAAAAGAAATTTTTTTTTTCTTTTTCAATGGTACGGTAGAAAGTAACAGAGGAGGAGGCTCCTCTCTAAACTTTTGATCTCCACCGCACCGAAACTTTCACTGTCCCTCCGAAGCCTTTCTGTCCGGCGAATTCCTCTCCGTCCGGTGATAAACTCGCTGTCGGAAATTTATGAAACCATGGACGACCCGCAGTGACGAATTCGTTCGTCTCGTATGCGGTAAACGTCGGTTCATTATCGACGGCGTGGGAAGGAAATCGACATCGATTAGTCGTGTCGTTTTGCCTCTCGTCCATGACAAAAGTTGCGGTATCGTCGTGTTGGTTTGCTGCGCCGAATTTCGAAATTTTTGGTATTTTGGGTTGCCTCCGCCGAATTTCGGAATTTCGGCACCGGTCACCTTTTGTAGTTGTCGGATTCCAAAACGACGGACCTCCAGTGGTTTCTTCGATGAATCGACTTCCAATTTCGGTGGGATTTCAAGGATTTTCGGAAAGTTTGGGCGAAGGGGGAGATACATACAAGTGTATGTATCTGTGGAAAAAAAAACAAAAAAAATAAAGAAATGAAGGGGCGGATTCAAACCGTCCCCAATGAGGAGCGTGTCTCCACCACTGGGCTACGTAACATATTCAATATTGATATGTTTTTGTTTATTATATAGATAAATTAATACGAAAATAAAATAATAGTAAAAGTATTTCATCACTTTCATTGATGACTACTCTAGGTATTTGTGGTCCTTTTGATGTATCGTCTTGAGACGGTGAAAAGTATTTCATCACTTTCATTGATGACTACTCTAGGTATTGTTACCTTTATTTGCTACATGAAAAGTCTCAATCTGTTGATGTCCTTGAAACATTCATTACAGAGGTTGAGAGACAGCTAAATAGAAAGGTTAAGGTAATACGTTCCGACAAAGGTGGTGAATATTATGGAAAGACATCAGAAGTTGGACAAATTCCAGGTCCATTTAAGAAACTTCTTGAGTCTAAGGGCATTTGTGCGCAGTATCCAATGCCCGGGCACGTCACAACAAAATGGCGTTGCAGAAAGGCGTAATCGTACATTGATGGAAATGGTTAGGAGTATGATGAGTAATAGTTCTGTATCTATTTCACTGTGGATGTATGCATTGAGGACAACTGCATACATATTGAACAGGTTACCTAGTAAAGCAGTTCCTAAGACACCTTACGAACTGTGGACATCTAGGAAACCTAGTTTAAGACATCTTCACGTATGGGGCTGTCAAGTCGAAGTGAGGATATATAATCCACATGAAAAGAAATTGGATTCCAGAACCATTAGTGGTTATTTCATTGGATATCCAGAAAGGTTAAAAGGTTATAGATTCTATTGCATAGTACGAGAATTGTAGAGTCTGGGAATGCTCGCTTCATTGAAAATGGTGACATGAGTGGGAGTGTGGGAGTACGTGATATCGAGATAAGAGAGTCATTGATGGACCAAAATCCATCAAGTGATTCATCTTGTGTTGATGCTCCTATTATTGTAGTACAACCAAAGGGCGTGAATATGGAACAACAACAAATGGATACTACTGATGCCATTGTTCAAGAAGAGCAAGAAAATGTTCAAGCAAATGAACAAGTGCAACCTCAATAAGGAATAGCTTTGAGGAGGTCTACTAGAGATAGAAGACCAGCTATTTCAAATGATTATATGTGTTATGCACTTGAACATGAAAATGACTTGAGCATAAATGATGACCCGGTCTCTTTTGACCAAGCCATGAGCAGTAGAAATTCTGACAAATGGTTGATGGCCATGAAGGAAGAGTTGAAATCTATGGAAGACAACAATATTTGGAAAATGACGGAATTGCCGAAGGATTCTAAAAGAGTTGGTTGTAAATGGGTCTTTAAGACCAAACGAGACTCTAAGGGCAACGTCGAGAGGTATAAAGCCAGACTTGTCGCCAAAGGTTACACTCAAAAGAATGGTATTGACTACAAAGAGACTTTCTCTCCGGTTTCTAGAAAGGACTCTTTAAGGATTGTCATGGCTTTGGTGGCTCACTTTGATCTTGAGCTTCACCAAATGGATGTTAAAACAACCTTTCTCAATGGAGATTTAGAAGAAGAGGTATATATGGATCAACCTCAAGGTTTTGAGACCACAAGTAGAAGCAATCTGGTATGTAAGTTAAAGAGATCTATCTATGGATTAAAACAAGCTTCCCGACAATGGTACTTGAAATTCAATGATACTGTATTGTCATATGGGTTTGTAGAAATGACCGTTGATCGGTGTATCTACATAAAGATTGTAGAAAGAAAGTTTATAATCCTTGTATTGTATGTAGATGATATTCTTCTTGCCGCCAATGATCGTGGATTATTACATGATGTTAAGGATTATCTTTCTAGTAACTTTGAGATGAAAGATATGGGTGAGGCTTCCTATGTGATCGAAATAGAAATATTTCGAGACAGATCACAAGGAATTTTGGGATTGTCTCAAAAGGCTTACATCAACAAAGTTTTAGAAAGATTTAAAATGGAATCATGTTCACCAAGTCCGGTTCCCATACAGAAAGGGGATCGTTTCAGTCTATCCCAATGTCCTAAGAATGACTTAGAGCGTAAGGAAATGGATGACATTCCTTATGCCTCTTTAGTCGAAAGTTTGATGTATGCTCAGACTTGTACTAGACCGGATATCAGTTTTTCGGTTGGTATGTTGGGTCTTTACCAATCAAATCCCGGACAATTTCACTGGAGAGCTGCAAAGAAAGTTTTAAGATATCTACAAGGCACCAAGGATCACATGCTCACATATAGAAGAACTAGCAATCTTGAGATTATTGGTTATTTAGACTCAGACTATGCCGGATGCTCGGATACTCGAAAATCGACATGCGGTTATTTGTTCCTTCTAGCTGGGGAGCTATTTCATGGAAGAGTGGTAAGCAGTCTGTCATTGCTACTTCCACTATGGAGGCCGAATTTGTAGCGTGCTTTGAAGCTACAGTTCAATCGTTGTGGTTGCGCAATTTTGTTCATGGTGTAGGCATCGTTGGTACCATTGCTAAACCGATGAACATATATTGTGATAATGCGGCAGCCGTGTTCTTCTCGAAGAACGATAGATATTCCAAGGGTTCCAAGCATATGGATTTAAAATATCTATCGGTTAAAGAAGAAGTGCAAAATCAAAGAGTTCAAATTGTGCATATCGGCACCAATGATATGATCGCAGATCCGTTGACTAAAGGACTCGCTCCAAAGTTCTTTCTTGGCCATGTTAGTGAAATGGGAGTAGTCGCGAAGTCCTTGTATTGCTGATGATTATACATGTATGAATATAAGTCTTGCACATTGAAGTTTATTTGAACTCTAGATATCAATATAAGTTTTGATTTTGCTTATCTATGAATCGTATTTCAGTTATGCATATTTGTTATGATTATAGATATTTAGTCTTTGTTTAAAGACATTGTGGGATAAGATAATTTTGGATATCTATCTTATCAAATTACAATTGTTTGAATTATATTGATTTGTGATACATGGAAAGAATCGGAACGTTTTGCCAGGCCCGTGACCGCCATGATTCGGTCAATTTAATTCTTATAAAGTTGTGACTCATATATAAGATCATTTAAGTGAGCTTAACGATTTTATATACTTGTCATATATGAATCAAGTGGGAGAATGTTAGAAATTTTATTCTAACGTTGATTCATATAAATATAAGTATTAGATAATTGTTATTGAGGTACACACGGTGATGATTAGTGTCGTATTGAAGAGACAATTATCGGGTGAAAATCCCGTCGTGCCATTCCGCAATTCTAGAAGTATAATGATGGTTTTGTGATTAATTACAAATTGAGGATTTATTGTAATTAATAAGAATTTAAAGGGTATGTATCAAAAGACATGTCTTTTAGGACATGTCTTTTCACTATTACAAAACAAAGTTTTAATGACCTTTAAAATATACTTACGATAACAAAATCACAACAAACAAAAACACAAAAACAAAAGAATTCTCTTATATCATCAAAGAGAACATTGATGAGAAATTGGAAGAATAGGCATTGGAGAAAAGAAAATTCCTACCGAATACAAATCATGAAAAATTCAAGTAAGTGATAATTATTGTTTGATTGATTTAATTTTCTATTAGAATATCGATAATTAATTCCGCATTTAGGATTATCGAATTTGCTTACAACGACTAAAGTATATTATTTGACGGGATATATTGTGATTGAATATCGTTGCAAAATGCAAAATTTTAAATTATTTATTAGTGAAGTTTAAAAATAAAACTGTGACGTCTATTTCTCTGTCGGACCAACTGGCATGATGAAATTGTTGTCATTGACTTACGTTTAATGTGTGAATTGTATAAGATCGACTTCGCTTGTCTTTAAAAAAAAAGGAATATACAAATCAATGGCAATCATATACTGATAACGTTTGGAATTTCTTTAATTTATTGTTTTTCTAAAGTAAAATAGATATTTTTTCTAAAATATAAAAAAAAACTTAAAAAATACAATAGTTCTGTTAACAAAAATAATCTAATCATTTTTATTGATCTATTTGCAATTTGATAGTTTTCCGCCTCTACGTCAATTATAGGGCTTATAGTATTAGGATGACTTGGAACTAAATTTTTTTAATGTTTATCTTCAAAAATTATATAATGACTTTCGCAATGTAAGTATTTTAAATAAACGTAAAGATATTTAATAAAATGGAGAGAAAAATCAAAGATGGCAATTCAGTAAATAGAGAGATGTCAGCAGGAGAGCGTATGTGAATGGACTTTTATAAAATTATAGACATTTTGCTAACTTTTGCATGGAAAAATCAAAGGGATTGAATGCGATAAACATGTAATTATATTTTAGAATAAATCAAATCAATTTTTTTTATTTTATTAGTTACGAAATAATTTTTTATAGTGTATAATATCATACGGAAAATAAAATATAATATCGTAAAATTTTCAATTTCCGAAAATATTTCGGTAATAAAATATCAAATAATATCCAAAATATTTCGTAGAATTTCATCAGAATATTAAGTAAGATCTCGGAAAATATTTTTTGTATCAATCATACGGATTATATCTGTTAATACCTTTCCTCAAGTTGGATGTTGAAATTGTGGACACCCAACTTGGAAGAAAAACATCCATGGGTCGGTACACCGGAGGGCGTCGAGTTCAAGTACGCCCCAAGGGCGTCGGGTTCAAGTACACTGGAGGGCGTTGGGTTCAGGTACACTGAAAGATATCGGGTTCAGGTACGCCGAAGGGCGTCAAGTTCGGTACACTGGAGGGCGTCGGGTTCAGATACACTGGAGGGCATCAGGTTCAGGTATGCCGAATGGCTTCGTGTTCAGGTATGCCGAAGGTTGTCGAGTTCAGGTACGCCTAAAGTTCAGGTACACCGAAGGGCGTCGGGGTTGGTATGCCACAGGGCGTCGGGGTCGGTACGCCGAAGGGCATCGGGGTCGATACGCGGAAAGGTGTCGGGTTCGGTACGCCGAAGGGCGTCGGGGTCGGAGTTAGGTGGTCGCCTAGACAGGAAGATCGGAGTTTGGTGGTCGCTTGTGTAGGAATGTATCGGTGGTCGGTTGGTGGTTTGTCGATGTCTCTGGCGGTAGGTTGAAGATGATAAACATTGTTTGTCGTTTGTTTTTTTTCAAAGAATAAACCCAAACTCTTATACCATGATAAAATATGCGACTACATCTTGGAATCAGTCGAATCAATTTCTTGTTGTTTTATTAATCATGAAACATTTTTTTATAAAGTATACAATATCATATAAAAAATGCAATATAATATCGCAGAGTATTAGTACAATCTTCGAAAATATTTCGATATTCAATAAGATATCATATAATATCCAGAATATCTCGTAAAATATCATCAAAATATTAAGTAAGATCTCAGATTATTCTCGTATCATCTAGGGCTTCAGTTTTTCTTTCTTGCTTTCTTTTGATTCATCTAATCAAAATTAACTTCTTCGATTGTGTTTCGACTTTTTTCCTTTCTGAAAACAAAGTATCTTATCTCATTTTTCTTTGTTGTTCTCCAACATGAACCAAGAATCGAGCTTCAGTTATCAAAACCTCGAACAAAAACCCCAAATGTAATTAAAAAACCATGCATCGACACATTCCTTCGACCGATGACCCACTACTCCGACGTACCGAAACCTATTATCGTACCCGAACCCGACACCCTTCGGCGTACCTGAACCCGGTGCCCTTTGGCGTACCTGAACCCGATGCCCTTCGATGTACCCGAACCCGACGCCCTCCAGCGTACCGAACCCGATGCCCTCCGGTGTACCGACCTCGACGCCTTCTGATATACCGACCCCGATGCTCTTTGGAGTACCGAACCCCGACGCCTTCCAGTGTACCAACCCATGGGCATTTTTCTTCCAAGTTCGGTGTCCTTAATTTGCACGCTCCAACTTGAAGGAGGGTATTAACGAATATAATCCGTGTGATTGATACAAGAATATTCTTTGAGATCTTACTTAATATTTTGATGATATTTTATGAGATATTTTGGATATTATCTGATATCTTATTGAATACCAAACTCCATTTCTCATTACCTCTGTCACACTAATGAAACCTCCAAAACCCATAAAAGGATGAAATTAAGGAGGCGTTCG
The DNA here is from genome assembly GCA_036759665.1 of Gynandropsis gynandra. Classification (NCBI taxonomy): domain Eukaryota; kingdom Viridiplantae; phylum Streptophyta; class Magnoliopsida; order Brassicales; family Cleomaceae; genus Gynandropsis; species Gynandropsis gynandra. The sequence continues at coordinate 4,724,572 of CM071869.1, forward strand.
ATGTAAACATCCCAATCCTACCTCTTTGCCATGCAACAAATTCACACTTGATTGATCTATAAACTTCTCGCCTACCGCAATGTTGAGAGGTTGTACAAACTTGTCTTTTGTCAAACATTTGATCAAGAAATGATTGAAAATTATAAAGTGTCTTCTCAAATTTAAATAGGGGTGTCAAATGGGTTAGTCCGGCTCTAGCCCATTAAAAATGGGTTTGGCTAGACTGACACGAATTTCTAGGGTCATGGCATGACTATCAGGGTTTGAACGGACTGAGGTTGACCCACAAGCTTACTAATTAATTGTTGTCTGCGTAAGTGTCTATGTTATTGTATACATCAGCTTCTTTGGTTATTTGATGATCAATAAGAGATCTTATTTTAACTATTTATGGAGATGTAACATAGCTCGATTAGTTTCTACGACATTCTTGTGTACACGTCGAAGACGCCAAAGACAAAGATGAAGATGAGATGAAAATCAATGAAGATCAAGATGATAAGCAAATCAACAAAGACAAAGCAACAAATCATATGTAGAAAATGTAGAAGTGGAGGAAATATAGAAGGATTCCGCGAGGAAAGAAACAAAGAACAACTTATGGAGGAACGATTCCTTAGTGTTTTATAGAGTTGCCCATGGACCGGCCCAAAACTATGTGTGCCAAAAAGTACGTATTCCAATTCCCAACGGGTCTAATTTGTTAAGCCTCGAGCCTATTCTTGGCGGGCGGGTGTCGGGCTCGACTAACTTTTGACACACTTAAGTTTAAATCATCATCTGGAAGGATATAAAAGTAGGATGAATTTTACAAATTTTATTTCAGAATATGTTATAGTATATATATTGACATCCATAACTTGATAAATGTGGAAACTAGTATTATGAATAAACGAGAATAGATAAGTCAACGAATACATTTGATTGTGTGAATATCCTATTTTTATTATTATTATACTCCGCAAGATTGGTGTCATGTATTGGGTCATTCTTGTCTTGAAGAAGTGTGAGTCTTGTATGTGACTATGGTTTGGTGAGTGCATTAACAAGCTCGTGTGTAGAGGACACATGAATGACTTGCAAATTGATTGAACTAGCCTTTGATATTTGAAATTGATTGCAACATGCTTAATTCTTGAGTGAAAAATAAGGTTAGCACTAAAATAAGTTGCTTTGATATCAATGGAGATGTTGATAGTGAGATCCCAAGTTCAGATAACAAAGATGTTTCTCATTGGACTAGCCAGTGGGTAAGGCTGATTTGTATTCTACTTTAGTTGAAGATTTGATATCATACCTTTGTTTCTTAGAGGATCTTGATATTGGGTTACAATACACGCCTTGAGGTGAAACTCGGGACGCGTACGAAGAATCCATTAACTTCGATCGTTCGAGTAGAGTGCAGGGTGTCAAGGCTGGTTTTTTGGCTGACCTATGGACACTCTTCAAGAAATCGTCTGTTGACGGTGCATGATGGTGGAGGATCCTTAGACTAGTCTAAGGGAACTCTTCAAGGTTCATTCGGCGAAGTTGGAGGATGGAGGTCGATGGATGAAGTCGAGGTGTTTGGGATGAAGTGATAGACAGGCGTGGAGGCCTCTTGATACAGTCGAAATTGTTTCAACTGTTTCCGCAACAAGTTGAAGTCATCGTATTATTGGGATTGTTCAAGAATACAAAAAGAGTTTATTACTTCAATTTTTCAATGTCTCTTACAAATGCTTAAATGCTAGATAAAAAAAATTGATCTACTAGTCGTTAGAGAGGTTTTAATGGCCGTTGGGAATCTTTGGAATGGGAAAAATGCTGATCCGGTGGGATAAGATCGGCTTGGAAGATTTCCTAGCCGTTTAAGAGGATTTTCTGGCTGTTGGAAAGGATAAGAAAAAATCTTTATCTTCTGTCTTGCCTTTATTCGTATCGCTCGAGCCCGTCGATTCTTAGGTGGGCGGATTGAGGCTCGCTTAAATATAAAAGACTGACGCGATGATTGTTTAGGTTTGCTTGGAATCCTCTTTCTGGTTAAGAGTCTCTCATGCCTCCATCACTATCTCTGTTGTCTTGTTACACAAGCTTCTTGCTCGTCCACATGTGAGTAGGCCGTGGGAAGATTCAGTGCTTGTTTCCTTGCGTTAGCTTCTCATTCATGTGACCCTCCTTTGGTTCCGCTTAGAGTTCGATGTCCTCAACATTCCCTTCCCTTTGCAAGTGTTCCATCCTCGAAATATTATCATCTACATCAAAAGGGGATATATCAGCAACATTAAATGTTGTGAACACGTTATACTCACCTGTAGTTCGAGATGGTAGGCATTGTTATAGATCCACTCTATAACGCAAAATGGGTTGTCTCTTCTTGGTGCTAGCTTCGAACTCCTTTTGTTGGGGAACCGTTCTGGCCTCATGTGAAGCTACACCCAATCTCCTTCGCCGAACACCATCCTTTTCGGCCCCTTATTGGCTTGTTTCGCATATTGTTAAGTCCTTCGTATTATGTTTTCCCGAACCTTCTCGTGCAACCTCTTGATTAGTTTAGCTTTCTTCTTGAAATCCAAGTTGATGAATTCTTTGCTTCGTATAGCCAAGAGGTCTAAGAGAGTGATGGGATTGAACCTATATACGACCTCAAATGGCCTTTGTGGTCGAGTGTTGTGTTCAGTTGTAAACGAACTCGGCATGGGGCAGATAGTCAAGCCATTTCTTCGGATACCATCCAATGAATAATCGTAGAAAGGCTGCTAGTGTAATGTTGACCATCTCTGTCTGACCGTCAATCTGTGGGTGACACGTGGTAGAGAACACAAGCTTTGTCCCTAGGTTCCGCCAAAGCGTTCGCAAAAAATGACTCAGAAATTTGCTATCATGATCTAATAGGATCGTCTTGGATAGCATGTGGATGCGGACAATCTCCCTGAAGAAAAGTTCCACAATACTGGTTTCGTCGTTGGTCTTCGAGCAAGATATGAAGAGTGTAACTTTTTAAAACCTATCGAAAACAACAAAAATAGAATCTTTGTTTTGGATTTTTGGAATTCTGAGAACAAAGTCCATCGACAAATCAGTCTATCGGTGAGTCATGATAGGTAGAGGAAGATACATACCATGATACATCGTGCACAAAGCCGTTCTACATCTCGCTTGAGGCGTGGCCAGAAGAAATGCTCCTTTATGGTGGCTAAAGTTTTCTCCACGCCGAAGTGCCCCATGAGTGCTCCTCCATGTGCTTCTTGAAGCAACAATTCTATCATAGAGCTTTGCGGAATGCAAAATCGTCTGTCACGGAAGAGATATCCATCTTGTATGTAGAATGGTCCGCTAGCTCATTCTTCACACATTGGAAATATTTCGCCAAGCTCTGGATCTTGTTCATATAGTTCTTTAATGTGCTCGAACCCTAAATTTCTAGCCTTCATTGTGGTGATGAGGGCGTGTCACTTTGATAGGGCCTCAACTACCACGTTTTCCTTCCATTTGTTATACTTGATTATGTATGGAAATGACTCAACAAACTCCATCAACTTAGCATGTCGTCGATTTAGTCTGGTCTGACCCTTTAGATATTTGAGGTGGCGTGATCAGTGTGGATGACGAACTCTTTCGCCAGTAGGTAGTGCTGCCATGTTTCCAATGCGCGGAAAAGAACGTAAAGCTCCTTATCGTACGTTGGGTAGTTAAGTGTGGCCCCACTTAGCTTCTCACTCAAATATGCCACTGGTCGTCGTTTTTGAACAAGGACCTCACAAATGTCGATCCCTATTGCATCATATTCCACTTCGAACATTTGTTCAAAGTTCGACAGCGCTAAGACAAGTTCTATGGTGAGACTTTCATTCAGTGCTTCGAACACCTTGGTTTGTGCTTCTCCTAATTTAGAGGCCTTTTCCTTTTTTATAACCACAGTGAGGGGTGAAGCTATGCTGCTGAAGTCCTTCACGAAGCGGTTGTAGAAGCTTGCTAGCCCATGAAAGCTTCATATGTGTGCGGCGGTTGTCAGTGTTGGCCATTCCTATATTGCCTTGATTTTTGTCCTCTTCTACGCGTAGTCTCTGCAAACTTACAACAAAACCTAGGAAAATGATCTCATCAATGAAAAAAGAGCACTTCTTGAGGTTTGCATAGAGTTGTTCCTTTCGGAGTGTATTTAATACTAGCTCAAGATATACTATATTTTTCCTAAAATTCTTACTATAAACAAGAATATCGTCAAAATAAACCACAACAAATTTACTGATGTCGGTTCTTAAAACATGGTTCATGAGCCTTATGAAGGTGCTGGGGGTGTTGGAAAGCCGAAAGGTATGACGAGACACTCGTATAGTCTTTGTTTTGTTTTGAAGGTCGTCTTCCATTCATCGCCTTCTCTCATGTGGACTTGGTGATATCCGCTCATAAGGTCGATCTTGGAGAAGATCGTTGTCCCAGTTAGCTCGTCTAGCATGTCTTCCAACAGCGGGATGGGATATCGATATTTGATCATGATGTTGTTGATTGTCCGATAGTCGACATACATCCTCCAAGTATTGTCCGTCTTTGGTACAATTAGTACGGGGACAACACATGGACTTAAGCTTTCTCGGATGTGGCCTTTATCCATGAGCTCTTGGACTTGCCATTGTAAATCCTTTGTTTCCTCGGGGTTCATGCGGTATCTGGTCGATTTGGAAATGGTGCTCTTGAGATGAGATCGAGGCATTTTGTGTGGAAGTTCGTCTCTCGTTGAACGATCTCTTGCGGGTTGATCATTGTGCTTAAAATGTATCGTGTTACCAATAGTTCTCCACTTTCTGGATACTCAATCTCGTCACTTCCTTCTTCATGTGGTTCTTCCTCATTCGCGGACGTAATCTCCAGAATCAGCGAGGATTGTGACTCGCAGATTAGGGCAATATTGCGCTAGGTGCCCTATTCCCTTGCACTTAAAACATATGAATGCACGAAGATAAATTGGTTTCGAAGGAAGTAGATTTTTACCTTCTCCTTTGAAATTCCTTGATGTCTCGAGAGCTTTACCCTTGGAACGTTCATCCATCCTTGATTTTTCCGGCATCCTTGGGGGTTGTTCGGCCGACCATGTCGGTTGTGTCCTTCCTCGACTTGTTGCTTGCTTTCTTTTGATCTATTGCTTAATTTGAATCGAAAAATGCAATATATTTTGTAAATCATGGTATTGTTGTCTTTCTACCTTTCTAGCGATTCGTTCATTTAATCTGTCTAGAAATTGAGCCATCACAGTTTCTTCATCTCCGTCAATTACTAGCCTATTGCGAAGATGCTCAAATTCATCGAAGTATTCTTCGAAAATTTTATTTTTTTTATTTAACTTTTGATATCTTCGTTTTAATTCTCGATGGAATTGTGGGGGTACGTACCTTTTACGCATGAGGGCTTTCATTTCTTCTCACGTTGAGATTTGTTCAAGTCTTGTACGTCGTCGAGTGCTTACCTCTCAATCCCACCAAGTGAGTGCTCTGTCCGTGAGTTGAGCTCCGGTGTATTGTATCTTCTTGCGCTCCATATACATGTAACACTCAAAAATATTTTTCCATCTGCATCTCCCAATCGAGATAGGCTTCCGGGTCAACACGTCTGGTTTTAACTTTAAATTTTAACGTTGTGTCCATGTCATTGTCTTCGAGGTGGCTCCTCGTCCGAATCTTCATCCTCGCCTATGATGTGGCATCACCTTGGTGGTCTCGACAAATTTTCTTCCTCCTCCTCAAGATTATGTTATGGTGGTGCTTTACGTTCTCATCGTCTAGGTTGAGGATCCGGTTGTTCTACTTTGTCCGCACCATTTTCATGAATGGATGGTGCGTCACGTATGGGTTACCTCCGTTCTTCTTCAAGGCAATTCAATCTTGACTCCATTCTGTAGAACATTTGCATGATCGCGTCGAGTTGGGTGTTGAGCATATAATTCTCTCCTTGTTCGACCATTTTTTTCTTTTTTTTCTAGATTTTTTAACAAATAAACAAAAAAAATTATTAGTACAATAAAACAAATTAAAAGAGACAGAAGTGTACCTTTGATCCTTGAATTGAGCTCTGATACCGAAATGATACACGCCTCAGGGTGGAAACTCGGAACACGTTCTGAGAATCTATTAACCTCGATCGTTCGGGTAGCATTTAGGGTGTCAAGGTTGGTTTCTAGATTGGCCTATAGGGACTCTTCAAGAAATCGTCCGTTGACGGTGAATGATAGTGGAGGATCTCTTGACTGGCTTAAGGGCACTCTTCAAGGTTTGTCCGGCGAAAGTGGAGGATGGAGGTTGATTGATGAAGTCGAGGTGTTTGGGTGGAGTAATAGACACCACAAGAGGAGTGGAAGCCTCTTGATATGGTCGGAATCGTTTCAACTTTTTTCTGGAACAAGTTGAAGTCACAGTGTACTTCAAATTTCTCAAGAATACGAAAAGAGTTTGTTACTTCAATTTTTCAATGTCTCTTACAAATGAAATGAAGTCCTTTATATAATCAAGACTCCATGTTACAATAAGTAAAATGCGTAAATGCTGGATAACGGATTGGTCTACTAGCCTTTGGGAAGATTTTATAGCCGTTGAGAATCTTTGAAACGAGAAAGATACTGATTGGTGGGATAAGATCGGTTTGGAAGACCTCCTAGCCGTTGGAGAGGATTTTTTCTAGCTGTTGGGAAGGATAAAGAAAGATCTTTATCTTCCGCCTTTACTTATTTGCATCGTTCGAGCCCGTAGGTTCTTAGGTGGGCGGATTTAGGTCTGTTTCAATGTAAAAGACCGATGCGACACTTGATTGGATTGGGGCCGAATCCTTTTTTGGTTAAGAGTCTCCCATTCCTCCATCACAATCTCCATTGCCTTGTCACGCAACCTCTTTGGTCATCCAGGTGTGAGTAGGCAGTGGGAAGATTCAGTTTACCCGTTTCCTTACGATAGCTCCTCGTTCGTGTGATCCTCTTTTGATTTCGCTTCGAGTCCAATGTCCTCATCATAATGACCAAATAGACAAGTGTGCTTCCGTTGAACAAAATAATATCGCTCATCTCCCTAACTGCATCATAGAAAGGGCATAGCATGTTTGGAAGATTAGAGTGGAGAAACAAACAAAGGATCTTTGTTCCTCCATGATATCTAATAATTCACTTCACACATTGTCAATGTTTTTTTTTTTGTTGATGCATATATTGGGATAAGTTGTTACATTACAGAAGAAACTCGTAAATACAATACAATACGACATTGGAATTAACATGTTTGTGTTGAAAAATAGTATTTCAACGTGGTGCTCATGCCAAACTCACATTGGCTAGGGCACCATGGTAAACGCTAAACGTTGCATTCTTGTTAGCAATATGTCGAATCATGCTAACCATTATGTCGATGACGTTATACGCGTATTTGAGGTACCTATTTGTAATGACACATGGATACCTTGTGTGATGCTATTCTATTGCTAATAAGCATAACTAGTTTCAATGATAATACAACGCATGTAGCGAGTTGAAATTCATGGAAGATTCTAGGACCAGTTCAACAAGACTGGTATAAGCCTCAGCAATGTTATTCCAACGAAGATTGTGTTGGTAATGAAATATTATTTAAAAAAGTATTTTTGAATTATAAAAAATAATTTAATAATACAAATATCATTTATCATTTAAAAGATCTTCTATCCCATAATGACGATCTTTGATGATGAATAAGATGGTGATTTCGATGTGGATTAAAATGCAGGTAGAGTATAGTGTTATGATGATGGACACAAAAGTTATATGGTCGAATCGAGATTCGTGAACTTTGCTTTGAGCATCATGATCTCTTATCATTGCAAAACGATCTCGCTTTTTTGCTCGTCTATCTTCACAATGTTAGTGTTGATAATCTCACAAGGCTTACAATTTCAGATGTAGCCATCATCGCCCATCATTGAAAGACCTGGTCATATGTGACTTCAATGAGTCTAAATTGAATATACATTCCCATGTGTTAGGGTGAACGATATGCAAAAAAATATTATTATTTGACGAATATTAAATATTTTAAAACATAGTAAAATACCATTTAAATATTTACATCCATGTATAGCTTATCGAACATGGTCCGAGTAACTTTAGACGATCCCAACATTTGTCCCCGACTCAATGATTTGTTAAATCTATTAAAAAAATAGTTAAAATTATATATATTATAAAAGGGTATTTCTTCAATATTCGTGTGGATTCAATGTTGTAGAACTCGATAAACGCTAGTTAAACAATCCACCAACGTCCAACTGTTAGTCGAATTAGGTGGCGACTAGTCGGAGACTAGATGTTTTTATTTAAAAGTATTAAATAGATAAATAAAATATGATTTTCAAAGTAAAAACATAAAACACAAATAAAGAACAATACATAAAATATAAAATTATACAAATTTATTATCATTCTCATTATTAAGCTCGTCAAAACTCAAACTTCTATCGCACTATCATCATTCATATTTTTCTTAAAAAGCCACAACTGAATGGGCATCAAATCCATAGCCAAGAGCACATGAAATTTTGTCTTTACAACCCCTTTGCTCATATTAAAAATCTCTGCTTTGAATGTAACAAATACTCGATCGTGAGTATCGACTGATAATAAGCGATTCGGTTTTTTCTTATGAATCTAACACTGAAAGAAAATAAATCATTTATAATATAGCAATTTAAAAAAACATAAAATATGAAGTTCATTGAAGTTTCAAAGGTATAAACCTATATAATGGTATTCCAATTTCGTTCACAATCGGATGATCTGAAGTCAAAGAAATAATCCGCATTGCCATTTTATGTAACTATGAAGCGTAATATCCTTATATATCCCATCAATGTGTTCAAAATATAATTTCCAAAGACAACTTCATTTATAAAATAAAGCAAATAATTGTTAAAGATTCAAAGAAACATATCATGGTCAAAATTTTCATTGTTTACTTCACATGCTTACAATGCAAAAGTCTTTCTAAAAAACACATTATGTGTTCTTGTACATGTTGAACTCTATATTCACAACAATGTTTTTTTTTAAATTCCATGATAAATGTCTCAATACCACATAAAAATCCATCCATATAACCATGTGCTCCAGCGCAATACTCGGATCTTTATAGACATAAATTGAGTTTATAAGATAAAGAGATAAATGCAATGGACTATCGAGCCTACCTTTCTATTTTTCATCCCATTATATCAAACATACGTCCATAATTGCACTCTAAGTCCCCCATAGTCTCTTTGATTGCATTCTTTGGAGGCCAGATCTCCATTGAAAAAACCCATAGAATTTTTTTATCCTCATAAACCATCCTAAGGACTCTTACCAAAGGAATAAATTTCTTATGAAAAGATATAACACGGACCAATATCGAGTACTCATCACAATCTCATAAACACATTTACCGTTCTGGCGTTTAAAATGCGTATATGATTTCTACTCAACACTACAAAACATCATATTAAATTGTTTCTTTTCTCTATCTTTTTTTTTATAAAAGAAAGCATAATATCCATTCATTTGTAAAGTTTCTCATCAACTAAAAAATTATAGCATGAACATAAAAAAACAACTAAAGCTTTACATTTCTCAATGATCTCCTTGTATTCAGGCAACTTCAAAATTTCTTCCTGAATTAGATCCATAATAGGAGGTGTTCATCCCATCCAAATTTTGTGTGGCTCCTTTTCCTTCAATAACCTCTTGGCTCCCATATTGATGGTAGCATTATGTATTACAATTTAAACAACATTTTCTACACCAACCTCCTCAATGCATTTATCTATATACTCAATGATATATTCATTTTTATAAGAATATATAAAGCATCCTTAGAATACTTGAAACAAGTATCTATGAAAAAGTACTTCATGATGCACCTTTTTTTCTGATCACTTTAAACATATGTAATCATATAACAACCACTCAAAAGTCGTTCTTCTTTGTGTCTCTTTAGTAAATCTTTAGTCCTTTGAACGTTTTATTTTAACAATGACACCCTCAATTTATAGTGACTTGGAGGTATCCAACCAGAACCTAATTATCTAGGTCCTCATCAAACACTGGAAAGCTATCACAATTAATAACATTGAACACGATACAAGATTCAAACAATCACTTAGCGCACAATTGTCTTACATTGTGTTATTTTGTGGAAAAAGTGTTTTATTTATGTTTCTTTATCTCGTTTTCTTTCCCAAATAACACTTATGATTGTAAGATTCACCAAATTATCCATCATGCCAAGATAATGAATCGACTCCTCATTTTTCAATTCTTCTATTTCATTCATTCCATGTTCCACATCAATATCCACTCGTGTTGTAAACTCTATGTCTTCTTGTTTCTTTTAACTTTTTTTTTTTCTCTTTAACTTATAACACAACTTTCTTGGATATTTTATATCATCTTCAGCGTCTTCGATGCAATTTCCTTTAATATAATCCATATATTATTTCATCTTATGTGTGTTTCTAAAATCATTTTTTCAACATTATTGAGCTTCACTTTTTTAAAACTCAACGGATCACATAAAATCTATATTCCCATTAAATATATTTTGAATTAAGTTTATTAAGTGAGAAAGATGTCACTTCTAGATTTGAAGATTCAGAGGCTAAAGACGAATGCATAAATCTTTACTATCAACAAAGAAAATAAATGAGACATCAGTTTAATATTCACAATCGACTAACATTTGATAAACCTTTACATAATTCTAAAGGTATCAAATATATCATAATATAAACCCTATACTAACATAATTTTAAACGCTAATATTCCACAACACCCAAAATCACATAATTCTATCTTTATACCAAACGATAAACAACTTGTACCTTTGGCTTTGCCTTGTACTTGGTCTAATCTAGCTAAACTAATTTCTCAGCCAAAATTGAGAGAGAGCGGAGAACCTAGTGAACGACATAAATAGGGAAACTAGAAGAGATGATAATGGTGAGAAGGCGAACGATGAGAAAATGACAAGCAAACGACGAGAAAGTCGACATGCAAATATATGCAAAAGAGATGGAGATAGGATGTGATGCAAACTACAATTCTATTGGTTGATTGTTTAGGTTTTCCACTTATCTATAACCATTCAAAATGACATAGTTTTGAGTGAAACTGCAAAAAATCGCCCAGACGTTTTCAAGACTATGGATTCATGTTTTGTATAGGATCATCCGTATGAGCTCCATATATTAATAAATATTATATTCCAATAAAAAATTTTAAATTATAACTTTATTTACTAAGTTGTAGAATACTTTTACAAAATATTTTTCCCTAGATATATGTGTCAACAACGCCAAAATTTGTGAAACATGATCTTTTGACTCCTTTAATCTTTATCACTTTTTTATGTATATTTTGAAACTGAACCAACGGGAAATAAGTATTTCCCAAATATCTAGAGTGATGACATATAGAGGTATTGGTGTTCAAGTGACTAAAGGCGTTTCGTCACAAATGCTTCTTAGATCTTTCTTGACTCTGTGCTCAGTGAATACAGTTGTCTCGTCACTAGATCATTCTATCGTTTAAGAGATGGTATTGGTGTTCCCAATACGATGCATACAAAAATAAATAAATTGAAAGTTATTTATAATAATTATTTTTAAATACTTATAAAAAATTGATATTATAATTTACAACAAAAATTGTTCATTAGTAATCTTTGAATTACGGCGTAGCCTTCGACTTGTGTAAAAAACCGAACTAGTTCATCTTGATGCATTAGGTAATGCTAGACTCGACTATATAATATATAAATTTTTTAAAAACAAAAATTAGTTATATGAAACTAAATCTAATTAAAATTAATTATAACTTAAAACTTATCAATGCGTTGGTTTATCATCCGATTAATTACTTTCCATGATGTAACAAGGATACAAAAATGATATTTTCTTATAGCTATTCGATGATGCAAAAAAAAACTTTGGTAGTTTCCACTATGATGAAATCAGGGGGAATGATAGGAGAGATGAGATCTGTGGTGATCTTTGTTGATGTATGATCGAGTATCTCGACTATGTGCATGAGGACTATTTCGCATGACTTAGAGTAGGTTACAAGTATCGACTACTATAATAACACTTATATGATCGAGGAGACATGATGCATTCGTAAGAAAATGAATTAAATTCAAACCAACCCTAAACATACCCCAAGGCCAACCATAAACCAACCCGAATTCCATCCCAATACAAACTCAAACCGAATAAAAATTAACCAGTCTTAACTGACCTTAAACAATATTAAAAACTTGAAATCCCTATATAACAGACCTTAAATTAACAAGTAAACCAAACCTGGGAGTAAACCCCAATCTCACCTTAACCAATCAAGAATTGTACTATAAAACCGAAGTTCATTTCTAAACCGAACCTTAAAACCAATCTAACAGAACCTAAATCTTCAAATGCATTAAAATTCATACTTAAACACCTAGTAATTAGTAGTATTGTAACTAAATCAAACTTCAATTACGTCTAAATCGTGCAACACAATAAATATATCTAAATAATAATACCAAGGTAAAATATACCATCTGTTTTTGTCTAATTGGGTGAGAAGTATTAATATGTAGACGATCCTTAAACGAATTCATGAACGAGAGCAAAATTCAGTGTGGGAGAATGAATTTCAAAAGAAATTTATAATTAGGTAAAATGAATCAATGGTTCGAGTATATGAAATGAACCAACGCAATTGTGTCACAATGATGTTATCAATAGAACCCCATTGAGTCACCATGGCAGTGCAATCATGATGAGATGATATGTCACATCGGCTAATGACATGTTGAAGCATGAGCGTAACAATCTATAATGCAATTTCGTACCTTATCTCGGAAATCATGTTTGTCACATAATGGTGTTCACATGTTGAACGATAACATTTAGTTTTATTAATATACTTTTCTAACGTAATCGCATCAGCAGTGCATTACAATGTGCAACGAGGTGACGTTTCTATTTTTATTATTTTCATTTCATTGATGCATAAGTGAATCACAAAAATACAAATTTTATATTCTTATTGTGTTCTGTAATTACATTCCATTTCATCATCTAATAAATCATCACCTTCATCTTCTACATAATCACATTTTCTGTTATTACATTTAACTCATTTGGAGGTACAAGTTATTCGATACAAAAAAATCATACATCACTAAGTTCAACTACATTATTTCCATTATCTTTTTACATCGGTTTATTCTTCGTATCCTCGTTCTCCAGTAAAATTTTACATGTCGATAAACTTTTAATAATTCCACTCCAATTCTCATATTCTTTTTTTTTTTTTGTATTCGGATATGTAAATATAACCATCTAATTCATTTCAATGATAAGATGAAAGGATATTACTTCCAAATTTGGACGCGATGTTTGGACATCGTAATCTCCGCTCTTACTTTTTTCTTCTTCCTTCCCTGATCTTTACATCAAACCTATCATAATTGAAAAATATCACCTTTAGTCCAACAAATCCTTGATACTCAACTTCAAAATCTCTTTAAAAAATCGTGAAAATCTGGTATTTCATATAAATTACAATAATTAGTCGTGTTTACACAAATATTACAATTATTTATCCATTTTTCTGAAATCATGACTAAGCGCGTGAAAAGTGTAGCCATGAACAAATATTATAGGCGACATTTCACTATTCTTTTAGGAGGTATACGAAGTCATTTAACCATGCAGACGAAAAATTATAGATTATGTAGCAATTGTAATCCTGAAATAAATATATGGTTAATGATCATCATCTAGCCTTGTAAATATTATATATTGAATGCTACCAAGTATTTTAACAAAATTTTGTAATATTATACAGTGTAGCAAATGTGTGATAAATATAGTTGTGGTGGATGATATAGGATTTGAGACAGGATTTACTAGAAGTATGTTGCCCCGCGAGAGAAGATTAAAAAATGTATCACTCCTAGTGAGAACCTTTAAATGACAGAAAAACTTCAATGCCCAGAAAATATGTTAGTATGCACTACAAAAAAACACATTATTATTAAATAATAAATCAAAGAATTATTGCATTGAAATATATATCAACGGATTCTAATGGATATCAACGAGCTAATATCCATGGTAATATGTTGAAATTTCAATGAAAAATCAACATATGTGCACCTTAGAGACATTTGTTCATAACCATTGGACTTTGCGTTAAAACTTTCAACGAGTTATCAACGAATACGGTCTGTAGAAAAGTTTCAGCATTTTCTCAATTGGAGTAACTAATTAAAATACCCCTTAAAATCGCTGGAATGGCCATTGAATTGTCGTTGAAAACATATAAACTTTCCAACAAATGGTTGTTGAAATTATTAACAATTATCTCTTGATATTACCAATATGTGCTCATGGAAATTTTAAAATTTTCAATACAACCATTGGAAAACTTCGATCGTTGCATTTCAATGATCAATGGATGATATATCAATGGATAAATATTACTATTTACTTAGGGAGCTTTCTTTTGTCTATCATTATTGATTCCAAGTCTAAACTTACTCTAAAATTTTTTTTCTCTTAATATATATATATATGTAAAGAGAGTGGATGTCTAGAAAAAGATCGGATCACAAAAGAGATTACACAGAAAAAAATCTCGATTTGGAAGAGTTTATTAGTTTTGATTCAATACAATCTCTGTGTCAATGCATCACAATATTATGTTCGTACACGTCTAGATATTGTTTGCACATATCTTTGTAAGTTCGATTTTATGGAGAATTATCAACTTTGGTTCTTAAATGGTAAAGATAACGATATTACAGGTATGATACTAGAACAAACATAATCAACCGAAAGAAATTATGAGGAAGAAATGATAAAGAATGATGCACAATGATTTTTTGACCAATTGGATGTGTCAAAACAATCTATATACCAAGGTTGTCATAAAACTCACTCATGTTTATCCCAATCATCCAGATTTATAAGTATAAAATTTGGTTATAATGGGATAAGAAATTATATGGATTTATTTTATCAAATTATTCGTGAATATTTATTGCAAAATAATCAGTTAAGGTATAATTCATCATAATATCGATGTTTGTAGAAATAATTACATGTTATCCCAAGGAGCAGATAAGAACCTTTTGGAATGTAAATTTTGCAGTGAATACAGATTTTCCTAAAAGGAGTTAAAAGTATTGCAATATCGATCGAACAATAATGCTTGTAAAGAATTAACAAGTTATTTCTTAAGTTTTCTTATGAAACAAAAAATGTTTATCTTTGCATGTGTATCGTTAGTTTAGTCCACATGTATAATCCGAAAGTTAATATTATCTATTTTCAATGATTTTATCTCCGTATAATTTTTCTTTGGAGATTAGTTTGAAAATAGAAGTTATGTTTCCAACGATACAGTTCCAAGGACCTTAACATCTGAAAAAAACGTTTTGGTGTCTTTTTTTAGTCGTTGATTCAGGAACTAAGAGTTTATAAAACAAAAGAATTCTTGCATATGACGTAAGTACTAAATAGAACATTAGGTTTAAGGTAGAATTATTGCAGAAAATTAACGAATTTCCTGTGTTTGAAATATTGTATGGAAGGAGCACACATGAAAAACTATCATGTCCCTATTACATGGAAGATATATATTGATTCATTTCTTCTCATACGTGAGAATAAACTATGTTATTTTGATTGTCATAGACGATTTTTTCCTCATAGATATACATTTTGAAAAGGCAAGACACTTTTGAAAGACTTTTATAAGAAAAAATGTGTCATTTAGGCAAACATGTACTCAGATCTTGTGTGAACACCTAAACACGACAATAGAGTTACACGAAACAATTGAGTATGGAGAAATCGTGGCATCCAAATTACAAAACCAAGGTGAATGGTATAACTAATACAAACTCATCATTTGTATGATATTTTATATTAGAAATCACTCACATTGCGGCATAATTTGGAGGTTATGAATATAAAAAATCGATAACATCATCAACATGGTTTGGAATGTTATAGGAAAAAGAAAGGATAACATATAGGTCAATAATAATTTGAAGATAGAATATCGAAAGGCACCAATCCTAGTACTCTGATTACCTAGTCTTGGGAACAAAATTTTTGAGGTTACTACAAGAATATGTTAAATTTTCCTATGAATATACGTCGAACATCGTACAATCTATGGTTATTGTGGGTTCAAGGTTCATCGGCATGAAAAGTCATGATTGGTATGTTTTTTAGCAATGATTTGTCCTAAATGTATTTATAGAGCTACTACCATGTATTATGCACGACTAATTATATGAATTCAACATATTTTTTGGATATATTTTTTCGAGAAACTTAAAAAGAAACAAGTTGGATGTATTGAAGAAAAGTATCGCTAAGGTATTGTGCGCTTTAAAAATATATTTCTCGTTTCATTTTTCGATGTCATAGAATATTTTTCAATTCATTTACTAGATGAGGTACTACACGGTGCGCCGATCCAATTCAGTTATATGTATCCATTCAAAAAAAAAATTATTCGATCTAAAGAATAAAGCAAAAAATAAGAAGGGACTGAAGGATCGATTGTTAAAAAATATTAGTCGGAAGAGATAACTTATTAAAGCACATTATACTTTGAGACGTATATCAAGAGGAAACATAAAAGGTCAGTAGATTTTGAGATGCATATCATACAAACTATTTAATGATCTTTAATTTGGTGTCGTCGCAAAAATTTTCATGCCAATCGAACCTATCGAAAGAATATTGGGTAACACCATTGTTCTTCTTCAGCTAACCCTATTGGAGCTCTCACTTACGCCCAACTCAGTTTTTTCTTCCAAAAACCAAGTTGTTTCTCGACTATATGTATGTTTTTGTTTTTGAATTTCATGTTTCTAATATGAATTTCTTCTAAAGACCATCAATAATAATTTGGTTATCTATTAGCATTTATACGTCATGCATTTTTTTTATATTGGACTCAATATTATGTGTTTTATCTTAATTTTATTGGAAATTTCGATACATTATTTGGAATCAATCCATCTTGCCTTTCTTGGATGGATACTATTTGTTTGATGAACAAGGGCAACTTCAAGAGTTGTCGATTGCAACATCCTCATGTTTTGGGTCTCGCTTTACTCTGAAGACAAATAGTGGAGAAAAAATGGTGGCAAGATTGCGGGAGATAATGGCAAATCAGAAGGCTAACGAAATAAAAGAAGAAAAAGCAAGCGAAATTATTCGAAAAAATCACAATTAATTTCAGACAATTATAGTATTATAAAATAAAAAATATTATTTATATCAAAATGTGATAATATGTTATGGTTTTATATTGATTTAAAAATATATCACGAGTGTGTATATTTGTATATTACAATGAAATTATATTTATCTAAAATTATTAACAAATTTAAAAATTATATATGTGAGGGATATTTTGATTATTTATATATATTTGATTTGGGTACGAGAAAAAACGCTAACATCTTCAATGATAAAAAATTACGATTTTGAGATTTTGAGTTTGAATTTTAAAAACAAATATGCAAAATGAACACAAAATGGTACTCGGAGTCAAAACTCAAACCTTGAATTGAAAAATGAGTATGCACTTCGCTTGGCTATTAACTAATGTAAGAAAAGTGAAAAATAATATTTCTTTTGTCGTTCATTTGAAAATGCATATGTTGCTTTGGCTATGATACCATTAATAAATGATACCGTTAGACGGGAGAACATCATCAGAGCACTAAACAATATCAAAAAGGCTTACTCTTTAAAAATTATGATCCCGGAATCCTCCATCACGACAAAGTGTCCACATGTATCAATAATCTAAATGATAATAACATTAATTTATTAAAATTCAAATCACAATCATAAAATATATATATATATATATGTTACCTTGGGGCATTAAATCAATAAACATCAAAAAATAAATGAAAAGTAAATGTTCACCGAGAAGAATTCGTCATAACCCTCGACATTTGCTTCCTATCTATTATAAATGTTCTCATTCCTCATCTATCCACTACAGTCCACAAACATGGTGAATAAAATTAATCATACTCAGTGAAACTATTGCATACACAATCTTTATATATCCAACCACATGTTAACAATATACATATAAAAACGTAAAGATAACATATAAAACATAATTACCAAACTTGTTCTGAACGAAGACCCACAATCAAATATCAATACCCTACCATGATCGTCACTGGCAAGATTCCCCTAATCCAAGTTATCGTAGGACTCACAAGATCAACACGACCTCCATCTTCCTGGCAAGGTGCTGAAAAGATCCCATTAGATCTCAACCAACTTTGAAAGTGCTCATATAGTCCCCTTGGACTCCAGAACCATTGTAATGTTGGCAAGGTCCACCGATTTCAACTGCTCGGCCTTAAAGATGGCAAGATACCACTATATCCTAGGTACTATAGGACTCACGAGTTTCGCATAAACCCCATCCTCCCAACACAATGCTCGAGAGATTCCATCGAATCCCAACATGTGTGCGATCCTAAGGCAACATGACACTATCATCTCTAACCCAGTATTCCTCTCGTGACATACTCACCTCGCCTTTTTTCATGCTTTTGTCGAAGCTCCATTTTCATACCAGCACCTAGACCCTAGACTTGACCCTCACAGTCATGGCCTCCTATGTGCTTCTTGAGGACATGAAACGTCTCGTAAGACATATGGTGCACCTCTTAGAGTTTTCTCGTTCACATATATTGGTACTACTGATATTTGATGAAGAAAATGATATGGTGGATATTGACGTTTTGATCGATAGTTTCGACGAGCGTCCGACCATTCCTATTATTGATCCTAAACTACCTGACGATATGTTATGGAAATATATTATTTACATATATTGATATTATATTAATTATAAATATTGTCTAATAATCTTGTTTACACGTTCAAATTTTATGTGGATGATTTTCTTAAACTCACGAACGACAACATTATCCAAGGTTCGTCACAAGATCAACTTTATTACTCTTGGCAGGTGACGCCAGAAGTTATACACCACTGATGGTGGTGTACATTTATAGGAAGTGTATTTAGTATAAAAATTAATTTAAATTTTTATCGAATTTAATTTAAATTAATTTATTGCGCATATATAGATGGAGAAAGAAGGATACATCGTGCATATGCAAGCTCGGTTGCTCTTGTTGATAAACAATTCCAAGTGAAACTATTATAAGAAGAAAGCCAAATCGACTTGGGCAATAGACAAGGTATTCAACAAACTCATCCAACATTGGGAGTCAGAGGACTTCAAGGCCAAAAAACGAGGAGGCAAAAAATATCGGTACGGCGAGAAAGTTCCGGGGGTGGTCTGCATCGCCACACCGTGAGATCGAAGTCGTTTCTAAAAAAGAAAGAAAGAACTTGTAAAAATTATTTATATTAATAATTTAATTTTATTTTTATGTAAAATTGTTAACTAATAATATTATATAATGTTATAGATACAGAGGATAGGAAGAGAATCGACTCTTCTTGAGTTTATTGTAGAGACCCACGTCAAGAAGAAATCCATCATCGGGGAAGAGGTCGACGAACCTGAGTTTTTTCAACCCCCAGGCAGAACGGATGGTGAAGGTTGTGATGGACAAGATCACACAGCAATCACAAACCATCGGTTCAACTCCCGATGATCTTAGTCCTTTACAAAATTATAAAATTTATTTAGAGGTATATAATAACATTATTATTGTAATAATTCTTTAATTATATAAAATATTTTATATCAATATATTATCTTAATTTGTTTTATATTGCAGTCTGTTAGGGCGTATAAGAGACATCTATACGGTCTAGATTCTCTACAAAAAGATATCGTCGAGGACGTCACGACGGTACCCTCGCGGTCTAAGAGACTTACACACAAGAACGACGCATCGATGGGCTTCGATATACGCGAGCACAGATGTGCCATAAGGAGAGTATCATCGAGTGGATGATCGATCGAGTGTATCAGCCACCACCACTGACGGGGGTAACAACACCGAGAACAAATCGATCATCGACTCCGATGCAACCCTTTCACGAGGCATAGGCGGACATGGGGATGAAGATGAGAGTGTTGGTTTAGATGAAATGTAGTATATGAGTGTTTTTAATTTTGTACAAATTTGATATATTAATTTTTTTATTTATTCGTAAAACTATTAACTAATGTCTGTTGGGAATGTTCAATATTTTCAACAGGCATCCGTTGGAAATTTTAAAGTTCTCGACATTTTGTTTCTAACGAGTATTCGTTGCTTTGTCCCACCAACACCTTTCAACCGATACTCGTTGCACGTGTCAACGGATGCTCGTTACAAACCACCGACGGATACTCAGTGCAACTTTCTAACGTATACTTGTTGAAAATGTTCGACGGACATCAGTTAAAACTTTTCAATGGGTATCCATTGATTATTTCAACAAATGTATCTGTTACAATCCGTTGAATATTGTCAACGGATAATATCTGTTGCACCACCATTGTAAATTGTAATAGATGCGGTTTTTCAACGATAGTTTGTGAATGGCACAAAATCTTTTGAATTTAATTGGAAAAGGTCATTACCAACAAAAAATAAGCAATTTTAAACGAATATGTCAATTAGAAATGGCTTGTCTTTTGTGTAGTGTTAATCTACCTCTCGATATGATCATTCAAGTTAATTTATTGCACATGATCTAGATTAATTCGACATCTCGATATAAAATATTTTATATGACAATCAATTCAAGTGGTTAAGAACTAAAAGAGTAAATCATGCTTTAAGCCATAAGAAAGTAATAAAAACTGAACCGAATATGAAATATGATGAATTCAAATACACAACACTCTGTCATAAAGTATAGACATAATATATATAGATCTACATATCAGAAAAAATGTACACCAAGAAACAGGTACAACAAGAAACAAGTTGAAAAGGAATGTAGAGATGCCTCAGTCAATGTCTCGATCAGTCGTTTCTATGACCATCCGTTTAACCGTCATTGTCAATAGCTTAAACCTTTGATGTAGTTTGATTTTTCACTCTTTTAACACTCTCCAAAAGTCTTTTTCTTACTTTTTGTCTCTTTTCTTTACGTGTAAATGTCAGCTTTCTCAAAAAATCATCGGAAAACTTCCAGTAATTCAAATTTGAATTACTAAATGATTTTGATGCATCGCTCGGTCGAGTTCGGCGCAACAAGCGACCGAGTTGGCAGGTGCTCGGATTGAGCAAGCCTAAGAGCGTTAAAGGTACCTTATCTTAGTTCACCGCTCTATCGAGTTGTGAGGTGGTAGGGTTGAGCAAACTTACTAGGGTAAGAGTTGCTTCCTTCTTAGCTCATCACTCGACCGAATTATATAACTCTCGGATCGAGCAAAGTTACGGGATAAATGCAACTTCTTCATTGTGATTGAGTTGGTTATTGTTTTGCGAGAGCGATTACTTTTGTACATCTCATATTGACACGTTCGACCAAATGATAATGACCTCTGGCAAAACGATTTTGCATTTTCACATCTTACTGTTCATTTACTATTGAACTCTTGTCTTAATTCTCCAAAATGTGTTCATCAGTTTATATTATTCATAAGATCATAAAATAAAATAAAAACGTAAAAAGTAATTAAAGAAACTAAAATTATTCAAAAGGCAATAAAAATATGTAAGGTAATATAGTCCAAATGACGTGATTAATGGTGCTTAGTCGGAGACTTTTAGAATATTATGCGAAATACTCAGCACGAGTGATAACTGCTCCGATCGAGTTGCTCGATTTCAAAATTTTTGTAACATAATTGTGGAGTCTTTATTTATTTTTGTATCTCTATTAATGGTTAAGCTAAATTTTGTTTTACTATATAATATCAATTTAAAAAAACCGTGACCTTCACGAAAAATCAAAAGAATGAACAGAGGAGTAAAGGAAAATTCAAAGTGGACATTTGGCAGGCGGAGTAATGTATGCATGAATGTGACAGAACTGGTATTTATTTAGGGTTCATCAATGGCTGCCGTCTCACCTGCTACTTGAAAATTAGATTATTTATTGTGTTATTAATTAATTGGATCTATTCAAAATTAATTAATTATTTAGGGTTAGAAGAATAATTAGCATTGAAGAATAGTCAATTTCAGTTGCGACATGCTTTAAGCCATAAGAAAGTAATAAAAACTGAACCGAATATGAAATATGATGAATTCAAATACACAACACTCTGTCATAAAGTATAGACATAATATATATAGATCTACATATCAGAAAAAATGTACACCAAGAAACAGGTACAACAAGAAACAAGTTGAAAAGGAATGTAGAGATGCCTCAGTCAATGTCTCGATCAGTCGTTTCTATGACCATCCGTTTAACCGTCATTGTCAATAGCTTAAACCTTTGATGTAGTTTGATTTTTCACTCTTTTAACACTCTCCAAAAGTCTTTTTCTTACTTTTTGTCTCTTTTCTTTACGTGTAAATGTCAGCTTTCTCAAAAAATCATCGGAAAACTTCCAGTAATTCAAATTTGAATTACTAAATGATTTTGATGCATCGCTCGGTCGAGTTCGGCGCAACAAGCGACCGAGTTGGCAGGTGCTCGGATTGAGCAAGCCTAAGAGCGTTAAAGGTACCTTATCTTAGTTCACCGCTCTATCGAGTTGTGAGGTGGTAGGGTTGAGCAAACTTACTAGGGTAAGAGTTGCTTCCTTCTTAGCTCATCACTCGACCGAATTATATAACTCTCGGATCGAGCAAAGTTACGGGATAAATGCAACTTCTTCATTGTGATTGAGTTGGTTATTGTTTTGCGAGAGCGATTACTTTTGTACATCTCATATTGACACGTTCGACCAAATGATAATGACCTCTGGCAAAACGATTTTGCATTTTCACATCTTACTGTTCATTTACTATTGAACTCTTGTCTTAATTCTCCAAAATGTGTTCATCAGTTTATATTATTCATAAGATCATAAAATAAAATAAAAACGTAAAAAGTAATTAAAGAAACTAAAATTATTCAAAAGGCAATAAAAATATGTAAGGTAATATAGTCCAAATGACGTGATTAATGGTGCTTAGTCGGAGACTTTTAGAATATTATGCGAAATACTCAGCACGAGTGATAACTGCTCCGATCGAGTTGCTCGATTTCAAAATTTTTGTAACATAATTGTGGAGTCTTTATTTATTTTTGTATCTCTATTAATGGTTAAGCTAAATTTTGTTTTACTATATAATATCAATTTAAAAAAACCGTGACCTTCACGAAAAATCAAAAGAATGAACAGAGGAGTAAAGGAAAATTCAAAGTGGACATTTGGCAGGCGGAGTAATGTATGCATGAATGTGACAGAACTGGTATTTATTTAGGGTTCATCAATGGCTGCCGTCTCACCTGCTACTTGAAAATTAGATTATTTATTGTGTTATTAATTAATTGGATCTATTCAAAATTAATTAATTATTTAGGGTTAGAAGAATAATTAGCATTGAAGAATAGTCAATTTCAGTTGCGAAAGAAGAATCAGAAGTTAGATTGATTCAAATTGAAAGAAAAAAATTATAAATTTACTGGATTAATCCAATTGGATTGAATTTAAACAATTAAATTAAAATAAATTCAATTCGATCCAAATAAACCAATATAAATTAAAATAAATATAATAAAATATTATTAAATGTTATTCATTCCATCTCATCTTTCTTAATTTAAATCTGGCTCAGATGTGTTGAGTTTTGAAGTTATTGTTCATCTGCTTCGTTCAATCATGATTGCAATCGATGGATTTAGGTCTATCAGTTCGAATCAATACTTCTTCTCCTCCCAATATTGTGATTTAAAGGACAAAGTAATTATACCTAAAAACGGTTTAACCATTTTTAATGACGTCTACAGAGAAATATTCGTCGATTTTTTTTCTAAATGATTATGTTGTTTCTACGATATATTTGGAACTATGAATTATCTTTATTAGTTATAGAAAAATGCAAATACTGTTTGTCATAAATAATTTTAATAAAATAATTCATTATTATATAAAAAGTTGTATATTACTAATTTATGATGTATAAAAAATTGACTTATTCCGTGATATCAATTGTTGTTATTTATTTCTAAAATGTACATAATATATGATGTATGAATGAACAAAAATCTTACCATTAGTTTGTTATTTATATGGTAAACTGTTTGAAGAAATACCAAATTTAAAATAACTTTTTGTTCAAACATTATAGTCCATTTCGGCAGCTAGGATCGAGACAAATTATTCAATGACTTTATTTTGTTTGTACCTCAGAACTAAGCCAAATGAACTAACAACCTAATTTAAAATATTCTAATATTTCTCAGCCATCTTATTTATTCTGTTTAATATTTAATGTATTGCGTTTAACTTTTTTATGAATATTATTTTATTAAATTTGTTTTTGCCTAAACTGTTCCTTTTATCCTTTTTTAAAACAAAAAAAAGTAGGAAATTAGTTGATTCTAATAGGAATTCTAATCTTAAATCTCTATTATAAATTACAGCAAAATTAAATAGAAAATCGAGATAAATATATGTATTTACGGTATACGTAATACAACAAATTGATTTTTTGATTTTGCATGTAATTGTCGAAGCTTCACATAGATGAGATTTATGAAGAATAATAAGATTTTTTGTTGTACTTTTTACTGTTTCTGTAACATAAAGGAGAAAAAATAACTCTCATCTATATATACACGTGAATGAAAGGCTATAAACCGACAAATAACTGGTTAATTATCCGTTTTAAATTGTATCATTTAATTTTGCATAAAATATAAACAATGTTACCAAAGATTTCTACGCATATAATCTTTACATTTATTTCAATATGGAAGTCTACTTAATTAAACTCAAAATCCGATTATATTTAATTTGGATTAAACCGAATGACAACATTTATTCCATAAATATTCACATATTGATCCACAAATATAATATTAACCAAAAAATTTATAATCTCCCACTTGGATCATATACATGACCATAAACCATGGAATAACCTTAAGATTGTTCATTAGATTGTTGTCATTAAACTGATATTGACACAAATCTCATCCATTGACTATCTTAACGCAAAACCAAAAGGATTTCACCATATTTCAACGTAATTAGACCCACATATGATTACTAACGCTAATACAGAAGAATGACATAGATTTGAATGTATCTATCGCCAATTGTCCTAACTTATCGAGATTAACTTAAACTAAATCATACAAAGTGATTAACTTGAACATAAATGAAACTGAATAAGTGTATATCGCTATAATCCAAGAGCAAACTAAATAGAATAAGACTCCTATAAACCGAAATATCATCATAAAAGACAATACACATACGAGTACTGTGTTTATGAAAGACATTATGTATAACACCCTTAAACAGCGGATATGTAACCATGGAATGTGTACATATGTGCTTTATCGAAATGATCTCAGTATATATCCTCTCACGAATAACAAGATACTTAATATCAATGTGCTTTGACTAGGTAGTAGTCTTATTATTGTTAGAGTAATACTACATAACGATTGTTCATAATAAATTTTTAACGATCTATCCATATCTGCCATAATATGCAGTCATGTGACAAGATTCGCCAATCATAAAGTTTGATTGGGTGCCTTATAACATGCTACATATTCTACATCCATTGTGGAAGACACGAGCTTTTTCTTGGCACTACCCCAAGAAATAGTTCCACCAGCGAGAAGAAATATATAGCATGCAAGGATAAAAGACTATATCGAGGTATCCACCATAATCTGAATCTTAAAAACTAGTGATCTCAAGTTGTTTGATAATCTGTACACAAGCATATGATCCTTTTTTAAGATATCACGTCACCCGTTTGGCTACTTTCCAATAATCAATCTCGGGATTACGTAAGTATCTTCCTAAAACACCAACAATGTATGTCAAATAAAATCGTGTACAGTCTTGTGCATACATTAGACTCCTTATAGCCGAAGCATAAGAAATGTTTCTCATTTCATGAATTTCCAGTTCAGTCTATAGATTTACATCCTTTCATATCAACCCACTCTAGAACTTTATCGATGTAACTCTTTTGTGATAAAAATATGCCCCGAGAGTGATCTCGATGTATTTTTTCCCAATAGAAATTAAGCATCGCCAAGATTTTTCATCGCGAATTGTTCCGAATAAATTTCTTAGTTTCACACACAAACCTCATATTGTTACCAGCAATAAGGATTATCAAGATCAATTTCGCACACAACCCTCAAAATTTCTTAATTTCGCACACAAAACTCATATCATCCACATAAAGGATTATCAAGATCAATTTTTCCCACTAATTTTATGGTATACACAATCATCTACCTAATGCATCTCAAAGCCATATAAGATGACTACACGATGAAAATTGTGATACCATTGAAGACGTTTTCTTCAAACCATTGTTGAATTTTCTTAACTTGAAAATCATTTTCTTTGGATCTCGGGCCGTAAAATATTTTGTTTGTACCATATAAATAGTCTCTTCCATGTCACCATTGACAAAGGTTGTCTTAACATCCATATGATGCACCTCTAAATCATAATGAGCATTGAGCGCCATCAATATTCTCAGAGTTTTTCGGTGAAGCTGGAGAAAAAGTCTCTTTGTACGTAGTATATACCTTTCTTTTTTGTAAATTCTTTAGCGACGAGATGTGTTTTATACTTTTCCACATTGTCATGTGAATCCCATTTGGTTTTGAATATCCATTTTTATCCAATGGGTTTTGCACCTTCAAGAAAATGAACAAGATCTCAAACATCATTGTTCTCCAAAGACTTAATATTTTGTTCATGACATCAGTACACTTTTGAGAGTTAACACTTTGAATGGCTTTGCGGACGTTAAGTGGGCCATCTTTCGTCAATCCAATAACATCCTCATGTTCTTAGAAATACTATATAGTCATCATAAATAACTCTTCTCCTCTTTCATGTAGACCTACGTGGTACAATTTCCTGATGTAATTGTTCTTGAGGTTCATGAACTTGTTTCTCATAGATTTTAGGAACGACATTTGGAGTATCTTGATTTGTAGCTTGAGCAATATGTTCCAAAGCATTTGTAGTTATAATAATCATAATATGAATAATTATATTTTGTGAAACGAAAGTTTCATCCATATATACTGTCCAAAATAAAATTCATCATCTTTTTTTCCAGGTTTGATGTCCTCAAAGAACGTCATTACTCCAGTCTCAAAGATCTTCTTTTTCCGGCAATCATAAAATTTATAATCCAAAAAAAAGTAACAACTCATGGTTTTGAAATCAAGATTCTTTTTTTATTGGATTGATAACATCGAGCCTCGGCTGGACATTCCCAAATGTGAAAATGGCTTAACTAGGAAGTTTGCATGTCTATAACTCATGAGGCGTCTTAATTGTTATCTTAGTTGTTAATTTGTTCAAGATTAATTGTTGTCTAAATGCATCACCCCTACATGTATTTTGGGAGAGTAGAGAATCATATCATACTTCTCACCATTTATTGAAGTTTACGGTTTCGTCTCCACAATATCATCCATGCTAGGTGTACCCAACATTATATATTGGGGAACGATTCCACATTCCTAGAGGTATTTCGCAAATGGCCCTGGACATTAATAGGGAATGGTAATAAGATGTTCTTACCACCGAATTTTTTAAACATTCAAAATAAATTTGTTTTCTTTTTCTTATTCATTTTTTATTGTGGACTTTAAGTAATGGTAAAAAAATCTTATCTATATACATACCTGAACCAGATACCATAAACCGACAGATATTCGGTTTATCAGGTTTTCAATTGTATCATTTAATTTCATCCATCATGTATAAACGATAGTACCAAAGATTTCTACTCATATAATCATTCCCATTTATTTCAATACAGAAGTCCAACTAATTAAACTTAAATTCGATCACATTTAATTTGCACGAAACCGAATGATAACATTTATTCCATAATTATTCACATATTCATCCATAAATATAAGATTAACAAAAACAATTATAAAAAAAAATATTGAGATATCACATCCGATATCTCAATTGGCAGAAAGCACTTGTAAAAAACAAATTTTTCATCCATATTCAAGTTTTTATAATTTGAAAATTAAGATTTTGGCATAATTTTTTTTCGATGAATTAAAAAATGTATGAGAATAAATGCCAAGAACTTATATTGTAGAAACAAAATAGAGAATTACGATATTATGAATATATGAAGGTGGTTGAGCTTTTTCATGTTATATGTATGAGGTAGATATGTGAACATCATCAGATAAATATGCAAATCGTCAAACGAATATTGGTAGAAACAATAATATAGAGCTTATAGTATTATCTTTATGCTATATTATTAATATAAGTTGAACATGATTAAAGAAATTCACAATGGATGAGATTTGATATTCCCAAAAAAATACGCGAATAGTCAAAGACTCAATTAAGTAAAGTCTTGGCGTGCTTGAATCTTTAGCTAACTTTATGTCCAAATATATATATACTTTTGTAACGTATGCATAGTAAAATCAAAGTGATATTTTTTTTGTAATTTTTAAATATATATGATTTCTGCTTAAGAGTATAAATATCCCAACTCGTTTTCAATAAACCTGAAAACGAAGAGACACACAAAATGGGATCAACGGAGATAATTCCGGTGAAAGTCTCCGGCGAAGATGAAGCCCACCTCTTCGCCATGCAGCTCGTGAGTGCGTCTGTGTTACCTATGGTTCTGAATTCGGCCATTGAGCTTGACTTGCTCGAGATCATGGCCAAGAATGTCGGTTTCTCCGGCCAAATGTCTCCATCGGACATATCTTCTCTTCTCCCGACAAAGAACCCTGATGCTCCCGTCATGCTCGATCGTATCCTCCGGTTGCTCGCAGCGTATTCCGTACTCACCTGCTCTGTACGTACACTTTCC
This sequence comes from Gynandropsis gynandra, assembly GCA_036759665.1. Lineage (NCBI taxonomy): Eukaryota > Viridiplantae > Streptophyta > Magnoliopsida > Brassicales > Cleomaceae > Gynandropsis > Gynandropsis gynandra. The sequence goes on from CM071869.1 coordinate 4,753,581, forward strand.
GACAATGGTGGCGTCGAGAGGGTGTACGGACTTGCCCCTGTTTGCAAGTACTTGATCAAGAACGAAGATGGTGTCTCCCTTGCCCCTCTCTGTTTCATGAACCATGATCGAGTCATGATGGAGAGCTGGTACGCCTTCGAATTCATTCATTAAGCCGTATTAGGAATCTCATATCTAACTAGTTTTTTTAAGTCTTCATGATATCACAGTGGATTGACCAAAATGAATTTCAATATATATATATATATATATATATATATATATCCAAGAGAAAGTCATCATCACGCCATCATCTTGTCATTATGTTAAGTAACATACTAAAATCTCGCATTCAAAAGAAAAGAAAACTACTATAATATATAAAAACATAAACCATTCCACTGATAACCAATTAATATATAAAAACAAACACTTCTATAGACTAATTCAATTGATTTCTCGGCATATTCGTGTAGGTACCATCTGAAAGATGCAGTGCTTGAAGGTGGAATCGCTTTCCATAGGGCATTTAAGAAGAGCCTTTTTGAATATACGGGGATCGATCCAAGATTCAACAAAGTATTCAACAATGGATTGTCTAGTCATTCCAGTATTGTCGTTAAGAAGATTGTCGAGACCTACAAGGGTTTCGAGGGCTTGTCCTCATTGGTCGATGTCGGAGGTGGCATCGGAGCTACTCTTAATATGATTGTCTCCAAGCACCCAAACATTGAAGGCATCAACTTTGATCTCCCTCATGTTATTAAGGATGCTCCATCTTATCCTGGTATAGAACATATTGGAGGAGATATGTTTGTTAGTGTCCCTAAGGGAGATGCAATCTTCTTGAAGGTCAGTATTTATTAGCTTTTAGATGCAATCGTCTATTACCTCTTAACAATTTCTTTTTAATCTTATTTTTTTTCGATTTTAGATATTTATATTTGGATCCTGAAATTTGATCATAATCTTATTTCCTTTTTTAATTATTCTATTTTAGACTATATAATCTTCTTAAACTATCCGATTTCAATTTATTTCCTATAAAAATATTCGATTTTATATGAAATATGATATAATACAATAAATCCGTTTTACTTTGCATTACATCCAATTTATTTTGATTATAGACAACAAGTTTATATATATTCTTACAATTACAATTGACATGTCTTTACGACAGGGGATAAGTCACGATTGGAACGACGAACAATGTATAAAACTTTTGAAGAATTGCTACGAAGCACTTCCTGAGAATGGAAAAGTAATACTGGCGGAGTGGGTACTCCCTGTTGTGCCGGACCCAAGTCCCTCGAGTAGACTAGTAGTCGACATTGATTGCTACATGTTGGCCTTAGACCCGGGAAAAGAACGAACTAAAGATGAGTTTGAGGCGTTGGCGAAAGCATCTGGTTTTCAGGGATTTCAAGTTGTTTGCAAGGCCTTTACCCATCACATCATTGAGTTCCTAAAATAGATGTAAGCGTTCCTATATATATGAGCTCGCTTTGATGCTTTTGGTTGTTTACCGTGGTTGCATTGTCGTTTGACTTGTTTGAAATGAATAAGAATCTCGTTTTCTTTTATATATATATATATATATATATATATATTATGATGAGAATTTATATTATTATTTCACATGGATCTAATTAGTCCTCAAATTGATTCTGAGACACAGGTCAATTGCAGGTGAAAACTATAGTCATTTTAATGTTGTGATGTATTGTCCCACATCGATTAAGTATATGGACCTTGGTCTCATATATATGGTGTTGGACAACCTTAAGTTCTTAAGTTAGTTTTTGGTTCTAATATCATGTCAAATATGGGTTGGGCCTAACTAATCCAAAAAACTAATTCAAGAGTTTAGAGTTGCCCAACACCATATATATGAGACCAAAGTCCATGCTCTTAACCATGTGGGATAATATATCACAATAACTAAAACTTTATAGTTAAATAAAGAAGAAATATTTCATTAAGATGATAGATTTTTTTCTCCTTGATAGAATGTCTCGACCCCATTTTCTTGTTCAATTAACAAACTATAGTCATACAACGAGTGAGTAGAAAATATGATGAAGACGATATTACATTTGGGTTTGATTGGTAGATCGTGTTTTTATTAACTATTGATGATATTTATGTTGACAATTGACGGTGGTTTGTTACACTTGTCCGATTGGTTGTAACAACGTGTTTGATAATGACTACAGATTGTTATAAATTGAAAGGAATAGTTGATGTGTAGTGATTCCAATTTAAGAAATATTAGAAGAAAAAACATTATAAATTTTAATAATAATATTTTAATTGTTATTAACTGAAAAACTTGTAGACAGACAACTTCGCAATTGTTAATTCAAAGAGATCAAAATATATAAAACAATACTCGTTTTATTTACTGGTCAATCTTTAAGTACACCTATTTGCTTTTACAATGTACCAATGACCTCCACAGATAACACCCACTGAGTTAGACGTAAATAAACCCTTAACTGTTTTACTCACTTCAATACAATATCGTTCTAAGTACATTTAAAAACCTAAGAACTCCTCCTTTTTGTTTTTAAACACTCCTTCGATATATGCCCAGATAAGTTAACCTTTTTCTTCTCGTCAAATTAACTTATCTGCCTTTGTCCGTGCACAGCTAACCTCCCCGGTTTTCCAACCGTGCCTCCTTGCTAATTCCCCTCAGCCTTGACTTCACCGGATCCACTTTTGACTCCATCTTCCTCTCCTTAAACTTCTCATTTACTCCTTCAATTTCTCTTCATTTAAACTTCTGCTCCTTGCAAATCTCAACAACCTGAATTTACAAATATATTTATTGCATTTACAATCTCCCCCTTTGAATTCTTATCATAGAAACACTTGTCAATCAACGTATAGAATTCAATCACAATGCAATAAAAGATTCAAACACAAAAATACCACACAACAATAACAGCACAGTATCAAGCAGCACGAATAAGTTCAACCATATATATGATCACCACAAATAAGTTCAACCATGGATATGATTAAGTACACCAATAAACTTTGTCCATAAGTGCACTTAAAATAACTGTGACTTCTCAGGAACACATTAGTTCCTCGGTCTTTTTCCTTTTGTCTTGCCTACTGGCTGTTCCACTCGGTCCTCCTCCTCCTGTACTTCTCCCCCTGTTTTCGTTATAAGAGATTCAAATAAAAGAACATCAAACACAGAAAGATATCAGAACATGCCAGAAAAACAAAAACTACACTCGTTTACGCTGAAAACGCTTCAGAAGCCCAGTGAGCGACTTCTGAGCAGCCTCTAAGGTGGACTGCATTGAGGCAATTGACTGTTTCAACCGGAGAAGTTCTTGAACGACATTACCACCAGGAGTAGCCTCAGCATCTAAAGACGATATTTTAGCCATATACCGCTTCTCCAATAATCCAAAGAGGAATATTTTCTCGGATTTCCTCGGAACCAATGATATCCGGAACGTGTTGACTCACAATGTTCTGAATCAAGCACGGAAAAGGTAGAATAAACTTTGTAGAATTTGATAAATCAAGACCCACAATGGAGTCCAAATAAACTTTTCCAAAGTTTATTTGGATATCATTCTTCAAGCAATATAGAAAAATTATTGTATCTTGCCGAATCCCATTCGTTTTCTTGTTGGAAACCCAATTTGTGCGACCTATCTTGTTCAGTAGAGCATACTCCCACTGCAGTTTAGAATTAGGAATCTGTCTAGACCACTTAATCAGATCATCATCACTAAGCTCCTTGGTGATTATGTCCATATCCAGATCAATCTAGACTTCCTTTGTCCGAGTTATTTCAATATGTGGCGTTCCAAAAAAGTTGTTAATGACCTCAACATCAAACTTAATAACTTTACCCCGAACATAAGTTGTTCCAAACAACACAGAGCTAGAATCTTCAATCTCTGGAGTCAGATTAGCATAGAACTCGTACATCAATTCTTTACACACGGGTACAACAGTTGTAACTGTGTGTGTAAGTTTTTTATTCACTAATAACTTCAAGATATCAAGATGTTTGAACTATTAACACTGAGACCACGTTCTGAGAAAATCTCTCTTTCCTTGAGAGTCTTTAATCGATTGACATAAGACTCTTTATATAACTTGCGAGAAAAGGCTTTGGATGAGGATAAAGGTGTACCTCTTCGTGAAGACTGTGGACCAAAGTTCTCAGTGTTCGGCACGGTAGATGGAACATCTCTCTGCGATGTTTATATTGAGGTTGGAACATCGCGCTGTGGTGTTGATGTTGAAGAAGAACCTTGAAAACGTTTAGGAATAGTTTGAATGTGAACCAAAGATGTCGTATTCGATCGTTGATTATCTCTTTTGTTGGGGGTAAAATATTTCGTAGCTAGGATTTTGTATTTTTTGCCATTCACTCTTGGTGGGTTCGCTGTGAACACCAAATCTCTCATGCGAACCTGTTTATTGTCAAGCAAAAGGACATCATCGTCGTCCAGACCGAGAAATCGACTGCTTCTGGTTTCCATTGTTGTCTATGTTATTCGTGAAGATGACTACAAACAAAAAAATCGCTCTCCTTTTTCTCTCAAGTGAATGTTAGGGTTTCGAAATTTCAAAATGCAAGTGAGGAGTAGCGGTTTAAAGAAGGTTAACTGCAGTTGCGGTTTACGAAAAGGAAGGATTTCAAAAAATAATGGAAATAACTGCACTAGTCACATCAGCCATCAAAATATCAAATCATAAAAAAATTTCAGAAAACTGCTCTGTTTTAATGAGAACTACTCGAGTACTAAACTTTCTTGTCGAATCCTTGTGTAAAATGAGCTGTTAAACATGATAAAAAATGCAAAGCAAATGAGACCGTTAAGAATTAGTCAAATAAGGCACAAGACTGATTATTTAAGTACACTTATTCAAGTCTGTTTTTCACTTAAGACAAGCTTCAGCAACACATTTTTTTTATATTTTCCTTTTCCCTTTTTTATCTTTATTTTTTTTATAAAAAATCCAACAGCATCTAGGATGTTGTGTAAATATCCTTTTATTCATATAACAAGCTCTTTGATTACCCATTCTTTGAGGTATACTCTTATGTAAAAGAATTTAACATAGAGGAGTATGTAAGCTTAGATTAGCTTTGTATCATAGGACGTTATAACTGAAACTGAATATCTTCCAACTTAGATCCGAGCATATACTCATAACATACTTTTCTTATATTTGCATAGAAATAAGTGTAAAAGTTGTTAGAGGAGTAAGTGATATAATTAAGTGCACTTGAGGCACCAGACAGGAAACTTGTTAAAAACAAAACTACAACAGTAACCAATAAGCTAAGCAGGAGTCAACTAAGTGTACTTAAACCATGCAGACTTATACGTATTTTCCCTTTTCTTCGTAAGATCATCATTAACTCTGAAATTTATCAATTTATTACTTTCATAAAAAACATCAAAGCTCACAAACACCAAGTGATTTTCTCAGAGAAACAAACCGATTTAAATCTAAAGGTTTTGTGAAGATATCCGCTAGCTGACGTTCTGTAGGTACATATTCCATTTTCATTTGTTTTTGTTCAACCTTCTCTTTCAAAAAATGATGTCTTATTTCAATATGCTTTGTTCTGGAATTTTGAACAGGATTTTTCGAGATATCTATAGCACTTGTATTATCATACCATGCAACAAAAGTTTTAGAACTCATACCGTAATCCATTTACATCTGGTTCATCCATAAGAGTTGAGTACAACAACTTCCCAAGCAATGCATTCAGCCTCTGTAGTAGATAACGACATTGAGTTCTGCTTTTTACTATGCTAAGAGACTAGATTGTTTCCAAGAAAGAAACAACCACCAGACGTGCTTTTTCTGTCATCCGCATTTTCTCTCCAGTCAGCGTCACTTTGACGTATTTAATTATTCGTTTCACAGCCAGTAAATGAGATTTTTTCGGTTTTGCTTGATAATCAGGTCTACTTGCATTGAGATAAAGTAAACTTCCAATCATAAAGTAAACTTCCAATCATACTCCTATAGAGTTTAACTTCAACATCTTCTCCATCTGAGTCTTTTGTCAGCTTAGTTGTTGTTGACATGGGAATACTGACTGACTTGCTATTATCTAATTCAAATCTTTTCACCAGATTTTTTGCATATTTGCTTTGAGATATGAATAATCCATCATCAAATTGTTTCACCTGCAAGCCAAGAAAATAACTTAGTTCACCAAACATACTCATCTCGAACTCTCGCTTCATTATCTGAACAAACCAATTTACTTTATCCTGCGATTTGGAACCAAACACAATCTCATCAACATAAATTTGTACAACTAACAGAATGCCATCAGAATCATGAATAAATAAGGTTTTGTCAATTCCCCCTCTCTTGTAGTTATTCTAGATTAGGAAGCTTGTCAGTCGTTCATACCAAGCACGTGTGGCTTGCTTCAACCCGTACAGGGCCTTCTTCAGTTTATACACATGTTCTGGATGATGCGGATCTTCGAAACCTTTCGGTTGTTCAACGTAAACTTTCTCTTGAAGTATACCATTTAGAAATGCGCTTTTAACATCCATCTAAAATAGCTTAAAACCAAAGAAACATGCAACACCAAGCAGTAGTCAAATTGACTCTAACCTAGCAACAGGAGCAAAAGTTTCATCAAAATCAACAGCTTCGCCTTGCGTATAACCCTGTGCCATTAATCTTGCCTTATTTCTGACAGTTTCACACTGTTTGTTAGTTTTGTTCTTAAATATCCATTTTGTGCCAATCACATTTAAATCCACTGGATGAGGGACCAAAGTCCAGACATCATTCCTAACAAATTGTTCTAACTCTTAATGCATGGCCTTTATCCAGGATTCATCATCTAAGGCATCACGAACACACTTAGGTTCTATTTTCAAAGTAAAACATGCAAATTTAACCATATCATGATAATTTACCATTGGTTTATTGTGTGTTTTTCTACCATCTTCAATGTTTCCTATAACATCTTCTATTAAATGATTTTATGCACCATTGTTTGTTCCATGTTGGTTATGTGGTTTTCGTATTCAGAAAATCTCCATTTGTTTCACATTCAGCAACTGCTTGGTCAGTAGGTACACTTAAATAATCATTAGCTGATTCTGACTGTTCTTGTATTGTATTTGAGGAAAATGGAAAAATAATACTGTCAGCCAAATGATCTTCATCAAATACCATATTTGCAGATTCAATAACTTTTCTGGTATGCAAATTAAATATTCTGAACGCAGTTGTATTGTTTCCATATCCAAGAAAATTCCTTCATCACTTTTAGAATCAAATTTACCCAAACACTCTCTATCATTTAACGCATAGCAAGTATACTAAAAAATCATGAAAATAGCTTAGGTTCGGTCTCATACCTTTTCAAAACTCGTAAGGAGTTCTCGACATACCTGGTCGGATGTAAACACGATTAATGATGTGGCGTTTTGGGCGCAAAAAATTCATGAATGATGCCATGTGTTTTACAGAATTTCTGAAATACTTCATTCTCAAATTCTTTCCCGTGATCACTTCTGATTCTTTCAATACATCCTTTTGTGTTTTTCAGTTAAGAAACAAAAAATAAAATAATTCAAAAGTGTTAAATTTTTCTGTTAAAAATTTCACCAAGTGTACCTAGAAAAATCATCAACAATCACAAAGATGTATCTCTTTCCTCCAAAGTTTTCTATTCTCATCGGACCCATCAAGTCCAGATGTACCAGCTCCATAATTTTGTCGGTCATCACATAAAGCATCCTTTTGTGACGTACTTTTACATGTTTACCTAATTGACATGGTTTACAGACTTCTGTTTTATCCAGTTTTAACTTAGGAATACCTCTGACAGCAGTTGAACTTGACAGTTTCACCAGAGATATGTAGTTGACATGTCCTAATCGTTGATGCCACAAGGATAGTACATCATCTGTTGCTTTCAGATAAACTTTCTTTTCACTCCACACGTAGCAATTATTCGAAGAACGTGAACCTGTAGGTATACACTCATTATCAGAATTCATTACTTGACATTCTTTGTTGTTGAATTTAACCTGATGATTGTTGTCACACAATTGACTTATGCTAATTAGATTAGCTGTTAAACCCGCAAAAAATTGCACATTTTTCAGAGCATGTTGTCCTGGTGAGTTTATGATATGATCCTGGAGGACGCCGAAGACGTGACCAACGATGCAGAAGAGGACGCGACGTGCGGTGCGGAAGAAGAAGAAGGCGCGGCCCGAGACGCCAACAACGCGGCCCGAGACGCCAAAGCGTGGCCCGAGACGCCCCCAGCATGGCCCGAGACGCCCACAACGCGGCCCGAGACACCAACCCCGCAACCCAAGACGAGACCGTCACCAACGCGACCCGAGACGCGATTAGGTCAAGATACGTAGGTCCCGTAACCCGAGCTAGAGACATGGAGGAAGAAGCCTTGATCATACCCACCGGTCCCGTGACCCGAGCCATGGCCGCGAAGCTCAAAAACGCCATTGTCGGATTCTTACGACCATCCACGAGCCTAACAAACGCCATTCAAGCTGAAGCTCAACCCGCAACGGTAATTAATTAGGTTAAGTGACCCGCGTGTACTCTTTTTTCCCTTCGTCGGTTTTGTCCCACGGGGTTTTCCGACGACGGGTTTTTAACGAGGCCGCGAGTCACTTATTCCCGCGAGCTAATTAATGACCCGAGACCCAAGGAGAGCGCTTCCCAATGTGCACGGCCAGCAAGAAGTTATCTTCTTGTTTGAAGAAACCAAGACATTGATTAGGGCTTTTGCATGAAGACCTAGCATTTAATGTTTTTTTTTTACTTTTTCTTGTTTTTATCTACATATGGTCGGCCACCCTTGTGAGAACAATCATCCAACTTTTGAAATTAAACTTTGAAATTGATCTTTTGATCTTTCTTTTGAATTCCTTGTGAGTTCTTGGTTGTTGGTGCGTAATATCCAGCATCCTTTCGTTGGTGTCAAAGGTTAGTTTATTTTCGTTTTGATCTTTTGGTCATAACCTGTTTGAAACCTACAGAAAATAATATATATATATATATATATAAAGTATATTCGAACGTTCAAAAGTTTATCCAGTGAGTGATTAGCTTGAACGAATCTATGATATATGATTGGAGTAACTCGTGCGCCTATATTCAACGTTTGTAGTCTATCGTGTGCGTAACTATATTTCGTGCGTTTAAGTGCCTATTAAGAACGTATATTTGAGAACGTGTTCGAAGATATTTGTGCATGTCTAGTTCGTGTGTTTGAAAATTTATTCGTACGTATCTAGTCCGTGCGGTTGAAAGTGTTCGAACGAGTGTGTGAGCGTCTATACCCGTACGTGTTCTTTGTATAGGGTTGTGTTTGTTTTCTTTCCGCTTGTGGCTGCTCCGTTTGTTAAGTGTGCAGGAGCTCGG
>CM071869.1:4763048-4780650 GCA_036759665.1 Gynandropsis gynandra
ACTCATTGAGGCTCTCGCGGCTCCCCCAGAGCAAAGTATCAACAACAAGATGGAGGAATTCCATCAAGGGTTTCAAGCCGAATGTCCCCCACTGCCAAGAAACGTTCCGGCGTTCCAGCACGTGAGAGGAACCCGCTCGAGGAGGACAACAATTACTACGAACGAGGCAGCTCATCCTCGTCCCGAAATAGTCACCGACGGCAACGTGCGTCTAGGGAGCGGAGAGACGACCCGAGGGATGACCTCGCTGGTCTCAAATTAAAAATTCCCGCGTTCCATGGCAAGGCCGACCCAGAAGCATACCTTGAATGGGAAAAGAAGGTGGAACTAGTTTTCGGTTGCCAATCATATCCCGAGGCCAAAAAGGTTAGGGTGGCGGTCACGGAGTTCTACGATTATGCGCTGAGTTGGTGGGATCAACTCACGATTTCACGAAGAAGGAATGGCGAAGAACCAGTAGCTACTTGGCTGGAAATGAGGAAGATTATGCGCAAGAGGTTCGTGCCAAACCATCACCACCGAGAGGTTCATCGGCGGTTACGGAAACTCATCCAAGAAAGTCGTTCCGTGGAGGAGTATTACCAAGAGATGGAACTGCTCATGTTACGGGCTGATCTTACAGAAGATCGAGAGGCAACAATGTCACGGTTCTTTGGAGGTCTCAACCTAGACATTCAAGACCAACTCGAGCTTCAACACTATGTGGAGATCGAGGAGATGCTTCACAAAGCAATACTCATCGAGCAACAACTCCAGCGACGACGCAACCCCCGTTCGGGTTATGGGGCTGGAAAATATGGCCAGTCACGTGATGAGAAACCGAGCTATCCAAGGAAGGACAACACGGCTCCAGCAAGCCGCGACACGCCGAAGATACCGGCCGCGGGACGAGACGCGCAGAAAATTGTTCCAGCCGTGCCGCAAGACAAAGGAAGGACCGACGCCACAACTTCGAGGGCTCGGGACATGAAATACTTTAAGTGTCACGGAAGAGGACACTATGCCAGTGACTGTACCAACAAGAAAGTAATGATTTTTCATGACGAGGGAGAATTTGAATTCGAGGACGAGACGGCCGAACTATCGGACGAGACGCGAGAAGAGAAACCGGCCACGGGAGAGTTGTTAGTTACGCAGCGTGCTCTAAACACACAGCCCAAGTGTGACGAGCAAGAACAGCGTGAGAATCTGTTCCACACCCGCTGTTTGGTTCACGACAAGGTCTGTAGCGTCATCATTGACGGAGGAAGCTGCACGAATGTGGCTAGCGCTACGATGGTTCGAAAGCTCGGACTAAAAGTTCAGAAGCATCCGAAGCCGTATAAGCTTCAGTGGTTGAATGAGAATGGTGAGTTAAAGGTGACAAACCAAGTGACCATCCCATTTGCCATAGGAAAATACGAAGACGAGGTTCTATGCGACGTATTACCGATGGAAGCGAGCCATATTTTGCTCGGAAGACCTTGGCAATCCGATCGTAAGGTAAAACATGACGGATACACTAACAAACATTATTTCGAATACAATGGCAGGAAAACCATACTTGTGCCGTTGTCGCCAAAGGAGGTAATACAAGATCAAGTACACCTAAAGAAGCAAAGTGCACTTGAACTTAGGCCGTCGAATTTTTATACACGATCGGGTGAGATCAAGAAAACTCTCCATTTCGGTCAAACCATATTACTGTTTGTTTAAAGGGAAGCTCTTTCGAGCTTAGCTAACCTTACACCGATGCTGCCGAGTGAAATTTATAATCTATTGCAGGAATACAACGACGTTTTTCCCGAAAAAAGTCCTACCGGATTGCCACCGACACGTGGAATCGAACACCAAATCGATTTCGTTCCCGGAGCACCGTTACCAAATCGACCAGCCTATCGAACCAATCCTGTGAAGACAAAGGAGCTGCAAAGGCAAGTCGAGGAGCTTATGGCCAAAGGACATATTCGCGAGAGTATGAGTCCATGCGCCGTACCCGTACTACTCGTGCCAAAGAAAGATGGTAGCTGGCGCATGTGTGTTGATTGTCGCGCAATCAACAACATTACGGTGAAGTATCAACATCCTATTCCTAGGCTAAATAACATGTTAGGTTTACAGCATGGAAGTAGGATATTTTCATAAATTGATCTTAAAAGTGGATATCCTCAAATTAGGACGAAAGACGGTGACGAATGGAAAACGGTGATCCAAACTAAACATAGATTATCTGAGTGGATAGTGATGCCTTTTTGGTTGACAAGTACACCTAGTACTATCATGCGTTTAATGAAACAAGTTCTTAGAGAGTTTATAGGTAGACTCGTAGTGGTTTGCTTTGATGATATGATGATCTATAGTAAAGCATTAGAAGCACTCGTTGGACACCTAGAATCGAATCTAAGGGTACTTAGGAACGAAGAACTTGATGCTAACCTTAAGAACTGCACCTATTGTACGGATAAAGTTGGGTTTCTAGATTTTGTTATAAGTGCAGATGGAGTCAAGGTGGACGAGGAGAAGGTCAAATCTATTCGGGAATGGTCGAGCCCAAAGACCGTCGGGGAAGCCCGAAGCTTCCATGGACTCGCGGAGTTCTATCATCGCTTTGTAAAGGGCCTTAGTACCTTGGCAGCCCCTCTCACCGAATTTATCAAGGAAGATGTGGGATTCAAGTGGGAGGAAGCACAAGAAGAAGCGTTCCAAACGCTAAACAAGAAGCTTACTCATACCCCTCCATTAATTTTACCGGATTTCCTTAAATCATTTGATAATGATGCATCTAGTGTAGGAATTGGTTTAATCTTGATGCAGGAACGAGAACCATTTGCTTATTTCTAGCAAGAAGTTCAAAGGTGCTACTATAAATTATGCCACCCACGATAAGGAGCTATACGCGCTTATGAGAGTGTTGCAAACGTGACATCATTACCTATGGCGTATTCGAGCCCGAAAGCGAATGATTTTCAAACTCGGTGACCAAGTTTGGATTCACCTAAGGAAAGAGCGTTTTCCGAACGAGCGAAAGTCGAAGTTCATGCCCTGGATCGATGGTCCATTCACTGTGACCAAGAAGATCAGCAACAACGCCTACCGACTAGATCTGCGAGGTAAGTATATCGTAAGTTCTAGTATCAACTTTTTTACTTAATGCCTTTTGTTGCAGATCATGCGGATTTGAGGACAAATCCTTTTGAAGAAAGAGGGTATGATATGATCCTGGAGGACGCCGAAGACGTGACCAACGACGCAGAAGAGGACACGACCTGCAGTGCGGAAGAAGAAGAAGGCGCGGCCCGAGACGCCAACAACGTGGCCCGAGAAGCCAACAACGCGGCCCGAGTCACCAACGCGACCCGAGACGCGATTAGGTCAAGATACGTAGGTCCCGTAACCTGAGCTAGAGCCATGGAGAAGAAGCCTTGATCATACCCGCCGGTCCCGTGACCCGAGCCAAGGCCGTGAAGCTCAAAGACGCCATTGTTAGGATTCTTACGACCATCCACGCACATGAAGAGTATTCACATTCACGTGAAGTCACAAGCCTAACAAACGTCATTCAAGCCGAAGCTCAACCCGCAACGGTAATTAATTAGGTTAAGTGACCCGCGTGTGCTCTTTTTCCCCTTCGTCGGTTTTGTCCCAAGGGGTTTTCCGACGACGGGTTTTTAACAAGGCCGCGAGTCAGTTATTCCCGTGACCTAATTATTGACCTGAGACCCAAGGAGAGCGCCTCCCAATGTGCACGACCAGCAAGAAGTTATCTTCTTGTTTGAAGAAACCAAGACATTGATTAGGGCTTTTGCATGAAGACCTAACATTTAATGTATTTTTTTTTTACTTTTTCTTGTTTTTATCTACATATGGCCGGCCACCCTTGTGAGAACAATCATCCAACTTTTGAAATTAAAACTTTGAATTGATCTTTGGATCTTTCTTTTGAATTCCTTGTGAGTTCTTGGTTGTTGGTGCGTAATATCCAGCATCCTTTCGTTGGTGTGTCATATACAACGATCGTTCGTTCTTCATTGGTGCGTAATATCCATTGGAGACGAACCGGTGAATCGAGAGCCTTCTGCAACTCTCGTGTGACCACTCGCCCCACACACCCTTGTGCAATCCGTTGCAGCAAGGCATATCCCTGCCCTAACCTTGTCTAGAGCGTCGATTCAATCGGGATCGCGTCAGTTTATGTCGCCTTTTCCAAGAATATTTCCTATATTTTCATCACCGAAAACAACACTTCCTGCATTCTCGATTTCTACAAAATTTGAAAGTAGTTCTCTTGTACTTGTCATATGTCTAGAGCAACCACTATCAAAGTACCAGATGTTAGATTTTTCCTTTTGTGCAGAAATGTATGCAACATTGCAATATAGATCACTCTCCTTTATCCAAACTTGTTTAAATTTAGGTCACTTACCTGAGTCATACCTGAATCTCTTGTAGCAAGTACGCTGTTTGTGACCTCTGATTCCACAAAAATAACAAGTACTGGAGTTCTGTTTCTGTTTCCACCTTGATATATTCTTCCAGAATTCTGTCCATGATATTGTGCATGATTTATCCTTCTCTTGTTGTAGTTGTGATATGGAGCCTGAAATTGTCTTTTGGAATTGTACCCATGAAAATGATGATTTTCATTTCTGTTTGTCTTGAGATTTTTTACAACATGACATTTATTGAGAGTGATGTACGGTTGATGTTTTTCTTTCTGTTTCATATGTTCTTGCAGATCACCTCCGGAAACAAATTTGTTTTCAGAGTTATTTGATTTTCCCAAATAACCAATACCATGGTTATCACCTTTTCTTTTGCCAATTGAAAGCAAATGATCCAGTTTATCAGTTCCATTTGACAACATCTTCAATTTTTTATTTGTTTCTTCCAGTTGACTTTTGGCATAGTGCACTTCTTTTTCCTTCAGCGCTACTTCCAGTTTCATTTCTTGAATCTGAGCTTCTAGTTTCTCATTAGTCTTGACCAATTGAACGTTTAGGTTGCTCATTTTCAACCACTCATTATATATAGTTTCTACATCAACTTCGTCTTCCTCTTCTTCAAATTGATCTTTGTCACTTTCTTTGTCAGTCTCATCAATGATTCCAATGAATGCTACAAAACTTGACTGTTCTTCTTCAGTGTCATCTTCAGATTCAGAACTAGATTCACTGAACATGATTAGTGGCTTTCCCTTGATATAGTTACTATCTCCACACTCATTTTTGGTATGCCCAAACCCTTTGCATATGTAACATTGTGTTTCTCGTAGATTTTTCAGCATACTTTCTCTTTTTATGATGCTAGGACATTCTGATTTGAAATGACCAAACCCTTTACATTCATGGCATTGAGCTCTGAATTTATTATCCATTTTATTTCTAGCTTCTTCAGTTGATGATTTTTCCATCCTGAATGCTTTTTCATAAATTTTCCAAATCTCCTGGTCAGTAAGACACTATTTTCTTCAAGATTGTCTAGTCTGGAGCTTTTTGATGTAACTTGTAAAACGACCCCTTTGCTTCCCTCTTTTTCTGTATCTCCTTGTTCAAGTTGAAGTTCAAGTTCATATGCTGCTAAAATTTCAACTATTTCTTTGAAACTTGTAGTATCTGTATTCAAGGACTTATTCATTGCAATCTTTTGTCCATGAAATTTCTTAGGTAGACATCTGAGCAATTTTTTGACTAGCTTCTTATCGTCTAGATTCTGCCCAAGTACACTTACTTCGTTGGCAATTGCATTCATCCGACTATTGAATTTCTTTACACTTTCATACTCACCCATTTCCAGTCTCTTAAACTGATGTTCTAGAATATCTAGACGTGTCCTTTTGACACTGGTAGTACCTTCATGAATAGTCTCTAGAGTATCCCATGCATCTTTTGCAGATTCACATCCTTGAATTTGCTTAAACTCATTTATGTCTACAGATGAAAAAATAGTTGTTAAAGCTTTTGCATTGAATGTCGAACTTCTTTTCTCACTGGGCATCCATTGATCTGAAGGTTTTTCTTTAACATTTCCATTTTCATCAATAATAGTTGGTGGATTCCACCCATTTTTCACAGCACTCCAAGCATCTTAATCGATTCCTCTTATGCTTTCTCTTATTTTGACTTTCCAATAGCCATAATTAGACGCATCTAGCATGACAGGTTTTCCAAAGGAGTACAAATCTCTTGGTCCTTTCATATTGTTGTCTTCTAAACCTGATCTTATAATTGCTCTATGTTTTAGGTTACCAGCTCTAATACCAATTAAAAAACTTGTAGATAGACAACTTGGCATATTGTTAATTCAAAGATATCAAAATATATAAAATAGTATTCGTTTTATTTACGAGTCAATCTTTAAGTACACTTGTTTGCTTTTACAATGTACCAAAAACCTCCACAGATAACTCCCCCTGAGTTAGACGTAAATAAATCCTCAACTGTTTTACTCACTTCAATACAATATCGCTCTAAGTACACTTAAAAACCTAAGAACTCCTCCTCTATATTTTTAAGCACACCTTTGATATATGCCCAGATAAGTTAACATTTTTCATCTCGTCAAGTTAACTTATCTGCATTCGTCTGTGCACAGTTGACCTCCCCGATTTTCCAGCCGCGCCTTGACTTCGCCGGATCCACTTTTGACTTTATTTTCTTTTCCTTAAACTTCTCATTAACTCCTTCAATTTCTCTTCATTTAAATTTCTGCTCCTTGCAAATTTCAACAACCTGAATTTACAAATATATCATACGACCTATATTTATTGTATTAACATTAACTACAAATTATTATTTTTGAATAATTTTTAAAATTAAATCATTATGTTTTGTAAACTAAAAAATTAAACTAATATATAGATATACATATATATATATATATACACATACATACACATATACAAATATACTTATACATATAAATCTATATACACAAATAGATATATATACAAAGATATACACATGTATAAACATATATATACACACATAGATATATATATTTATATATATATATTCACCAACACAACAATATATATATATATATGAAAAATTATATATATATATGCATATATACCTATATATACACATAATTTTTCATATATACATATATATATATACAGACATATATGCATACAAATATATAGGTATATATATTTGTCTTTGTAAATATGTATATATGTGTGTATTTGCAAATGAGTGTGTATATATGTTTATATATATATATATATTTGCAAATGATATGTGTGTGTATATATATATATTCTATTAATATGTGTCTATATATATATATATATATATTTACACACGTGTATATCTTTACAAATGATAGTGATTTTATCGGTCGTTTCTTGTTTCGTTCGCAATCGTCATAAAATACAGACGTCGTTTTGATTGCATATTTATCCATTATCCATTTACAATCAATATATATATCTCGTTTTTTCCACATCATTATTAGTTGTGTTGTCACATCATTATATGGTTAATTAATGAGTTGTACAAAATATTGATAATTTTGAATTCTAGATATAGTTTTTGGATTGAAATACGATCAAACATATTTAATATTATATTAGAATATAATTAGTATTGATTTGAATATTTTGATATTAATATTGTAATAGATATATTGAAAGTTATATATCAATATTATTTATTTACGATTAATCAAAACTTAAATTATAAATTTATATATATAATAACTCTACATTCTAAAATTATCTTTTAAATTATTCTACTTGCAAATTAAGACAATAATGACCCATACCTAAACAAAATGGATAATGGGTAGGGGTGAGACCGTTACACCTACACCTCCAATAAAGTCTTCGATGATGGGTCATAACATATATATATATATATATCACAAATATACCTATCCCCTTACCATTATCTTCACATGTCAAAAATTTCAACCACAAAGGAAGTGATACGCGGCGACATAAAATACATTTTAATTTCGGATAAGTTTCAAACTCTCTTCTGTTTGAACGCCAAAACCTCAACTAAAAAGAAGGAAAGGTCATCCAATTCCGACAATCCACGTAGCTGACCACTTCCACCGAAACTTCATCAACTCAGATTCTCTCTTTCCTTCTGGATTCTTCCTGACTTTGCTTCTTCCATTTATATCTTCCATCATTCACAAATACTCAGATATCCGATAAACAGAGCAAAAAAAAGAACGGAAGATCGAAAAATGATGTCGATTTTCGGCCCCTTCGATGCGTTATTAGCTGAATCCAACGGCTATAAAGTGATGAAGTTCACGGTCAGCCCGAAGCAGACGAAGCCCGAGACGCCACAGTTGCAGGAGAACAACTCTGGGAACACGTCGAAGTCGTCGGAAGAGTCTAAGAAGCCGAAGCCGCCGTCGCAGAGACGACGTTGGAGTCCGAGGATTGCTCCGGAGCTCGACGGTGTTCATTGCTTTGAGACTATCCTTCCCTTTTGATAATGAATTACTGTTCATTTGTATTCTTTTGAAATCGCTGAATATATATAATTACATTCTCTAATGTTCGATTAGTAATTTACTGGTAAGATCATTCACTCATGAGCAGAAGCATCTGACAACTTTTCATTTGTAATTCAACTGAAAGAAACAAACTTTCATCCATTATGGCATGCTGATAGCTCAGATTATTCAAGGTCGACAAGGTTTTTCTCTTAATCCACTGGAGAATCAACGATATAGCTAAAGCCACATGTATACACTGTTCAGATTTTGCCCAAAACGGAAAGTATCGGACTTGCTATGTCTCAAACAGTTTAAGGAGAAGTGTTACGACCTTTCTTCAAGCTGTCGTCGTCTTCCAACATTGGCCAACTTTCGGCCAAACCCGACAAGCAATGCAGGCGGAAGAAGCCCTGTGCTCAAACTGCATGCAACCACGACGGCTCCTCCAAGTATCAGAAGCTTGGGTATGTTAGGACCGTCTTGTTGATGCGAAGTAATTGGAATATCTGCTTCAGCTTCTAGGGAAATCTTGTTATCTGCCAGTGAGTTAAGATCCTGCGTGGATATTGTGCTGTTGATTTGTGCCAAGATGGCGAAATGAGAGAGTGTATTCCCTGAGAATCTTTCTTTCTGGTAGCTACGGAGGCCAGGCTCCATCTTCCTCACTGCTCCCCACATTCCTTGTCTCACCCCGAGCTTTGCGAGTTCACGTGGTATGCCCATGTCTTCATGGTGGAAGAGAATCACTTCGCACGCACTTGTCAGCCCATCTCCTCTTCCTGATTCCACTGAATTAACCAAAACATGAAAAGGATTTACTTTGTAGTCTTAAATCCAATGGAAAAAGTCGACGAACATTTCTTGATGATCCAAATGAAAGTTTCTCAGAAAGGTTTCAACAAAACAACATTCGCATAAAAAAGAAAATGTACTTTCCAATTTAATCAGAATACAGCAAGAAATGTTTGCTCTTTATGCTAAGGAAAGAAGGAAACTTTATGCAAATTCAAGAAAATCTCGAGTAGTAGACATGGAAAGAAAGAACCAAATTGAGGATCAGTAGAGATGGAAATTGGTAGATGAATTACCTGCTCGAATACACCAACTCGAATAGTATAAATCTACACGTCGTGGTTTGTCCTTACGTGGAACAGAAGGAACAGACACCCCCTGAAACATGAGAGGCATTCTGGAGTAATCTAACTGATAGATCCACTTCTTCATTGCTATCTTTCTCTCTTTCATCAAGCAAACACGATACACATTTCTATGGCAAACGGAGATAAATGGGTGCTTTTAATCTTTCTATGTGTCACACATGGCTACATGTAGAATATAACAGAGATAAAATAGCGAGAATTGTACAGATCTTTCATACCTTTGTCACACAATAGTAAGATCGGTCGCAGTTCCATATCCGGCGACCAATGATATACTCTCTATCGCTGCAGAAGAAGGGGAACTGAGAAGCAAGACATAAAAGAGAGGTTAATATTCACAAAGAAAATCAACCTAGTTGAGTCACTAAGACCGAATGCAGACATATAGCCACATTGTATAACCTTACGTATCCATTTAACAATCATGGTTCCCTTGCTCCGACATTCTTCTAAAATGACAGAACTCGCAAGCATGTTATCCCACTTTGGTCGAAACTCGTCGTCCCAGAAAAAGTCTCTCACCAACTCCGGACTGGCATCCTCGAACACAGTTCGGCTGCGGTATTCAGTCGGACCAGTCTAAATACATCAAGCATGACACAAATACTGAGGACAATTGAATCATATACCGTCAAAGAAGATCAACAACAAAGAAATACAACAACAGTAACAATTTTGCCTGAATCAAACATGTAAAAACAGTACCTTGGTTTCTCTCCACCAAGCTTGATAACGTATACCAGGCGTGGAACGATCCATCATCTGCACCCAAGCAAGACCACCGTCCTTCTTCTCTACCAGTCGAACAAGATGTCCCAAATCTTCCTCCGTTACGATATTCGGCAATCTCTCGTCCATCTGATTCGTTCTACACAAAAGTAATCAAATTTAGACTCTAAAGAACAACCCTTTTGTACCGATTAGTCGAATCTCAAGGAATTCTCTCTACTTACTTGGAACCTTCCGGTTCTGAAGATGCTACCGTAGGAATTCTCGTATCTTTTCTGACAGACACGGTCCATGGGTCATGAACAAGGGCGTTTAAGCAAGGAGCTGAACCAAAGCCCTTCAACGGAGAAGAAGCAGAACGAGAAGGTGTAGACGGTATAGACAAATCCACGGATTTGGGAACCGAACAGAGCAATTTAGCTTTGCCGCTATAGGAAGCCCACCTTGGCTTCCATCTCCATCCTATAAGTACCCCAATAACGAACGCTACCCAGGCCGATAACAACCCTACAATGGCGCTCTCAATCAAACCCATGGCTATTACCCAAAAAATGGAAGAAAAAAAGTACAAAAATCACAAATCAAGAAGGAGAAATCAAGAAAAAGGGTATGGTGAAAAAGTGGATATGTTGAATAAAATAACGAACTTTTGCAGAAGAAAAAGCAAATATCAGGAGAACTAAGGCGGTGAGAGGAAGACGACAGAGAAGTTTTAAGTGATTGAAGAAAAGGACACGAGGGGTTATGAGAAGATGATGAAGAAGAGGATGCTAAAGGTTATATATGTTGTTTTTCCGATCTAACAATCCGACAAAAAAAAGGGTTTTTTTTCTCCCGCCAAAGAGCCATTGGTGGAAGCTTTAGGGCCTGTGCTCTTTGAGGACAACAAGAGACGAAGAAAATGGGGGTAAAGGTGCGAAACAACGACCACCGTCCATTCCTAATTCTCTATTATCATGATTTTAGAGAGACTTAATCTAGGGTTTTTATTCTTTATCCCCAAAAAAAATGCTCACTTTATCAAAGATAATATACTAAAAAAAGCCTTGAACTTTTTAAGTGTTGGAGTACCTTTTATTAACGTTTTAATTACGTAATGGACTTGTTTTTTTCTCCTCAAAATAATTTTGTACAAATTTTTTCAAATTAATGCCTTGTTTAACCAAACAAATTATGAATGAATTATAGATCAATATGACACACGATTAACCCAAATAATTATCGATTTTTTCTTTAATTTCATGTGGTTCTCCAAATGAATTGAGATTAACTATGCAAAATTTAGTGATGATATATTACACAAAGATTTTTTATGTATATTTACAAATTTGATTATTGAAAAATAAAAAAGATATTTGGATTTCGTCAAGACCGTTTCAAAACGCACACGGTGGCTAGACGACCGTTAAATCTCTGGACATAACTGATTTGGGTTCTAGACATCGCCATGTTCACTTTAGCTCTCCCTTGTTGCTCTGTCTCCTTTTTCTCTCCGCCTTCCAGATTCCGGTTTCAGATTCTGTCGGCGACACCTCTCTGTTCCCATGGCTTCTTCTCTGCTTCAACTACGCTACGGCCATTGCTGCTTGGTTCACTTGATTATCCAGAAGCCGGTCTTCCTGTTCAATGGCGTTGCCTTTGTTCTCCGGCTGATATTGGGACTCAGATGGGTAGGTGATTCTGGTAATGTTTTTGCCTTTTCTTTTAGTCTTTTTTCTTGAAGGCATTTTCACGAACACTTGGTGTGCGTTATCAGTCGATGGTTGTGACTTGCAGGATTTGTCTTCTCGTTCTTCCGAGAAATTGGGCTGACAGAGGAAGAAACAGAGTTGCTTTTGTCGAAGGACCCAGATTTAAAGTTCACGTCTTTGGATAAGATCCGTGGCCGTGTTCTCTATTTCCATTCTTTGAAAATTAACGGCTTCAAGCTTCGGCTTTTGGTTGCAAAGTGCCCTAAGTTGTTAACTTCAGAGGAAGTTGATCCAGTGATTAGGTTTCTGGTTGATGAGTTGGAGGCAAAGCTTGAGCCTGCCATTGTGGAGCGTCTGTTCTCTGTGGCAGACCCAATATTCTTGGTTGGTTTTAATCAGAAGGTAAGGTTGCTTATCCGCCATGGAATTCCCAAAGAGAAGATCTCTCATGTATTGGAAAAGGTCAATCTAACTAAACTATTGTGTCAAAGATCAGTTAAAGACATTGAGAGAATGATTAATTTCTTCGAACCTTTTGGTGGGATTGGTATAATCGAGAGGCGACCCACTATTCTCAACTATGACTTGGATAGTCAGTTAGCTCCTCGGGTTAATTTTCTTAGGAACCTTAGCGGGGAAAACGATTATGCCACTGGAACCGTGCTACGTAGACTCCCTGCCATTTTGAGTTACAGTTTGGAGCATATGGATAGCCATGTTGAGTTCCTCAAGACTTTTGCTGGCTTGACGAGTGATCAAGTGTTTAAGATTATCCGTGTTTTCCCCAATGTTATTAGCACCAGTAAAGAGAGGAAACTGCGACCGAGGATAGAATTTCTCAAGCAATGTGGCTTGGATTCCCACGAAATATTCAAGTTCTTGAGTAAAGCTCCGTTGTTTCTAGCTCTCTCTGAAGATAACCTCTCACATAAACTTGGGTTTCTGGTGAAAATAGGATATCAGCATAGAACAAAAGAACTAACTCATGCAATGGGAGCTGTGACCAGAACAAGCTGTGATAATATGCAGAGAGTAATAGGCCTGTACTTGACTTATGGCCTATCATTTGCAGACATTCTTGCCATGAGCAAGAAGCACCCTCCGGTTCTACAGTATACACATAGTTCATTAGAGGAAAAGGTTGAGTACTTGATCGAGGAGATGGGTCGTGAAGTAGATGAGCTTCTTGTTTTCCCTGCATTTCTCGGCTACAAGCTTGATAGCCGGATCAAACACAGATTTGAAGCAAAGAGAATGATCAGAGGAGAAAATATGTCACTCAATAAGCTTTTGACGGTGTCAACTGAAAGATTCTCTAAGAAGAAGGATAAGACTGAAGCCCTAGTTCATGACTGAATACAACAAAAATTGACTGAAACCAGATGAGTTTGTCAGATTGAGTTCATTGAGGTTGCTACTATACAGAGGGAGTATTGTTCTGTTTTGCATCTAATCATAAGATATATGGCAGAGCATACTCATGAGTATATAAAGACAAGGTACTGAACATACATTCAGAAATCTGACTCACCGAGGTTCAAGTTGGTCTGAATAGAAGATATATTCCTAAATAATGAAGATAATACAAAGGCAAAAAAATAATGTGCCTGCTTCCTATTTCTTATTTTATCTTTTCTCATATTGTAAAACTTATTGTTTTCACTATGATTGAGCCTCTCAGAACATGAATTGCATGTTGCTCGCTGTACTGGCATTAATGCTGGAATTATTACATAACTATAATATTTAGAGATTTTTAGATGATATGAGTTGAATGTATTGAGATTATACTTTTGAGATTTAGAATATTCAAGACATTTTTAGATAACATAAATTGAATGTATCCAAATATATTTTTAGATACTTAGAATATTTAGGAGATTTTTAGATAACATAAATTGAATGTATCCAAATATATTTTTAGATACTTAGAATATTTAGGAGATTTTTAGATAACCGAGTCAAATGTATCCAAATATATTTTCAGAATTAGAAACTTTTGGAAAATATTTAGAAAATATATATTGAATGTAATAAAATATTTTTTAAATGTCATTTTGGTTTTTTACACTAATCTAAAAGTTTACATCTATTTCTGTCTAGACTTTTCTTTAGATATTCGCGACCGTCTAGCAGTCGACTAAATATAGACTAGTAAATCTAAATTTAAAAAAAAATTGTCCAAAAGGATGTTCTTTTAACATTTAGAGAAAATCTATAATTAAAATAGATTTAGAACAAATTGATTTGTTAAACTTTAAATGGTTGTAAAAAAGTTATGCATGATTGAGTAATGATTATACATCTTTTTAATAATAATCTCCTGAAAAAGAAATGAATGATGATAAGATGAATGATAGTTTACAATTTTTTACAAGTTTTAGATTTGGAGATTTCAACATTGATAGTAATGATATTAAATTTAAATATGTTCTTTTTGATTCACCGGCATGAATTGTGAATCGGACAGAGAATCCGAATATGTAATTAGAGTGCAAGAACTTATCTTTAGATATTATAAATTTTATAATTATGGTTTATAAATTTCTAAGAATTTATATTGCGTGGATTGGATTTTTTTGTTATTTTATATTTTTGTTATAAAAATTTGAAGATTATATCTTAATTTTTTTATATTTTAGAAACAAAATTTAAAAAACGTGTAGACGTAGATTTGTCCCCCGATTAATCTGTCTAGACCCTAGACATTCGTCGACCGTCGAATAATGTTTAGTGGCTTTTAGAAAACTATTAAGGTTCATTTAACTTTATCATCAAAACAATTTCTTGTGTTTTTTTTTCAAGATTTAATCTAATAATTTATCAAAATAATGGAGCTTTTATCCAAAATTTTTATTATTAGCATTCTGAATTTTGTGTACTTTCTCAATAGTTTTAATAGGGTTTTATTTATTTCATTGAAATACTTCTCGTGGGCAACTCAAACTATCAAATTAATATGTTCGCTTAATATTGTGTCTGATTAAAATAATAAAATTTGAACAAATTTTTGTGATGGTCTCACTATTTGCTTTATATCTGAGTTATCGTATACAGCTAAAAGATTCTCACGACTTTGTAGATATGTTGGTAAGAAGATTTTTTGAAGATGAAACACCAATATTGAAGTACCAAGTATCTACGTCGCAATTTGTTTAATGAAAGATTGAAGCAAATAAATATTTAATCTCCACTGTATATCTACTTTTGAGATTGAATGCATCGAAATTTTCTTTAATGAATATTTATAGAGAATTTATAATGAATATATCAAAGTAGTCTTTAAGTACCATTTTGGTTTTGAATATAAATGGCATTTTATATTTGATTCAAAACACCTCTACATTACTTTTTTCGAGTTTGTCTTCTTTTTAAAATATCAAACTATAAAACAACAACACTCATCTTATTAGTCTTATAGATTCTAACATTAAAAACACAATCTGGATCTTTCACATATAATTCGAGAAACAAACTATTTTGTTTAAATTAATAATTCCTCGAAACATTAAAATGAGTGAGGCAACAACTTATGAAAGTTTTGCCTACTAACAATGTTGCATGTTCTTAGGCTCTTGCAGCAGATTTGACACATCTTGATACAACTTTCACCTACAAAACCACAATCAGAACCTATGGTCCATCTTCATTATAGTGTTCTACATAAAATTGAAAGTCCTATACCTAATATATAATATTGGATAGTTGAGGATTTAGTTGCAATTATTAAGAAGTCTTAATAATTATTTAAAGAACGAAAACGAGTTTTCGTTAACAGAGAATTCTAAACCTAGAAACCCTAGTCGTCAGAAAAGAAAAACCGAAGGACGAAAATAGTTTTTCGTTTTTCCGATTTCCACATCAAAGCAATTTCAATCTCGGCGTGGATACACGTAGAGGACTTGTGCTATCAAGTCTCGAATCCGACGTCAGCACATTCAACGACAGGTATTACGAAATTGTTTCTGTAAATTGTTTATCGTTGAATATCCGTGAAAAACTAATCCGAACATGACTAGATCTAAAATTTGGGTTGATAAAAACACATTTCCACAATTGAAATCAACCCTACAGTGGTATCAGAACATCTGGCTGCATGTTTAGGATTATTTTTTTTCGAATTTTTATGAAAATCGGATCGAAAAATGTGAAAATCGCGCGCGCGTAGCGCACCAGAAATTCACGCGATGCGTGAAGGAGGACCCTAGGCGGCGGCCGAAACCCTAGCCGGCCGGACGAGGGTCTTCGGTCGCGGGGAAAGGTTGGCCGGCGCGGCGCAGGAGTCACCGACGCCGAGAACGACCGACGCGAAAACCCTCGCACGACTCGCGGGGGGGGGGCCGCGTTGACTGGGGGGGGGGGGGGGTCGCGGTGGTCCGGGTGCGGGTCCACGACGGTCGGCGAGCAGGCAGAGCGGCGAATCGGCGATGGTTTTTTGAACGCGAAGAAGAACGACGCAATAAGGGTTTCGGAAACCCCAATCGACCTTTTGCCTGAGCGGGCAGTTCTTAGGCGCCGAACCGACGGTTTGCAGTCAGCCGAGTCGACGACCTCGGAGGTCTGGCGCCGAGCGGTGGGTGAGAGACGGTGGCGTTATAGGGGCGGTGGCTAGGGTTAGGGTTACCCTAACCCTAACCCTAACCCTAACTCTAATTTTAAAAAATTTAAAAATAAAAAAAATTAAGATTAAAATTAAATGAATTTTAATTTTAAAGTATCAAAAATTAGTTATTAAACGATAAATTGTTTATCGTTAAGTTTTTTCCTTCACCATAGACGTTTTTGAATAAATTCTCGTTTACATGGTACGACCTGACTACCAGGAG
This sequence comes from Gynandropsis gynandra, assembly GCA_036759665.1. NCBI lineage: Eukaryota > Viridiplantae > Streptophyta > Magnoliopsida > Brassicales > Cleomaceae > Gynandropsis > Gynandropsis gynandra. Next base: position 4,779,891 of record CM071869.1, read on the forward strand.
GCATGTAATTCGAGAATTCGATACATACGTCTATGACATCAGATGTCGAGTGGGAGGAATCAATTAGTTTTTGTAAACGTCTCGACTACTCGGGGGACATAAACTTAATTGATATCCGACCATGAGCTGAAGGATAAAACTCGTCTATATCGATAGGAATGACCTGACTACCAGGTGATTATGCAATATAGAGTTATATTAAAATTAAGAATTTTGATTAATAATTGAGTTCTAAAACGATAAATTGTTTATCGTTAGGCTTTTCCTTCATCGTAGATGTTTTGAATAGGTTCTTGTTTACATGGTACGGCCTGACTACCAGGAGGCATGTAGTTCAATAATTCGATTCATATATCTACGACATCAGATGTCTAGTGGGAGGGATCAATTAGTTTTTGTAAGCGCCTGGACTACCCGGGGGACATAAACTTAATTGATATCTAACCATGAGCTGAAGGATGAACTCAACTAAATCAATAGGAACGACCTGACTACCAGGTGATTATGTGATATAGAGCCATATTAAAATCAACCTGTTTAATATGCTTAAGAAACGAACTGACTACCAGAGGACTTATACATGATTAGTTCAGGAAATATTAGTGAAAGAAATACGATTTCTGAATACTATTGTAGTATTAGTCAGTAAAATAATCATTTAGATGAAATTCCATATCTATTTGTTTAAATAAGTGTTCTAATAAATGCTGCAATTTTTCCTTACAGATTTCCCGAAAATGTCTTCAATTTCCCTACGTGC
>CM071869.1:4780976-4817615 GCA_036759665.1 Gynandropsis gynandra
AGATTGTCTGTGAACTCTCCGGTGGGGCCCCATGTTCGTAAGATGATCAGTCTTATTGAACAACTTGTGAAGGTGGGGTGCACACTAGGCAAAGAGTTATCTCTAGATCTGATCTTGCAGTCATTGCCTGAGACGTTATCTCCGTTCATTGTTAACTTTAACATGAACAAGATGGACATGGATCTACATGAGATGTTGAACCAACTTATTGACTATGAGAGTCAGTCAATGTCTGAGACGTCTAAGGGACATAGTGTCGTGATGATGGTCGGCTCTTCTTCCAAGAAGGGCAAAGGCAACAAAAGGCCCAAGAAGAAGCTCCATGGGTCCAAGGGTGGTGTGACCATACCCAAGGCCAAAAAAGGCAAATCTGACCAAGCTAATGCTGAGTGCTTCTTCTGTAAGAAGAAGGGGCATTGGAAGAGGAACTGCAAAGAATACCTGCAGTCTCTGAAGGGCAAGAAGCCAAGTAAGATTCTCATGGAAAATATTTTCATGATTTCCTTAACTACTATTGATTCGTCTAGATGAGTATTGGATACCGGTGGCAGTTTTAACATGTGCAATATGTTGCAGGGGCTGAGGATCAATAGGAGGTTCAAGAAGGGAGAGTTCAGTCTGAAGGTTGGAAATGGCGCAAGTGTTACTGCTTTAGCCGTAGGATCAATTTCCCTTGTAATGCCTACGAGCAAGACCTTGTTGTTAGACGACTGTTATTATGTTCCTAAATTTGTTTCGAACAAAATTTCTATTTCTATGCTTGATAGACGTGGATTTCGAACAGTTTTTAGTAATAACATTTGCTCTATTTATCATGGTGATGAATTTTGTGTAAATGGTTATTTACAACAAGGGCTGTATATCTTACCTGATGTTAATGTAAAATAAATTAACATGCATGTTTCGGGCCTTAAGAGAAAAGTAGGTGATCGTCAAAGACAGACGTATCTTTGGCATTGTAAACTTGGTCATATCGGTGAGAAGCGGATAAACAGGTTGCATAAAGATGGTCTTTTGGGCCATTTCGATTATGAATCTTATGCAACTTGTGAGTCCTGTCTCACTGGTAAGATGACCAAATCTCCGTTTAGTGGAACCGGAGAGAGAGCTGCAGAACTCCTAGGACTGATACATACTGATGTATGTGGACCTATGAGGGTTCAAGCCAGGGGTGGATATTCGTACTTCATCACATTCACTGATGATATGTCGAGATATGGATTTGTGTTCTTGATGAAACACAAATCCGAATCTTTTGAAATGTTCAAGAGATTCCGTAGTGAAGTGGAGAAAAAAACCTGAAAGAGTATCAAGGTGTTGAGATCTGACCGGGGCAGTGAATATCTTAGTTATGAATTTGTCGATTATCTAAGGCAAAATGGGGTTTTGTCCCAGTGGACTTCTCCCGGAACACCACAACATAATGGTGTATCCGAACGGAGAAATCGAACCTTATTAGATATGGTGAGATCCATGATGGGGTTCACTGATCTTCCAATGAACTTATGGGGCTATGCTTTAGAAACAGCTGCCTATCTGCTAAACAAAGTTCCCACCAAAGCAGTCTCAAAGACATCATATGAGATATGGAAAGGACGTAAGCCAAACCTGAGACACATCAAGGTTTGGGGATGTCCGACCTTCGTTAAGAGACTTCAGCCAGACAAGCTTGATGCTAGGTCTGACAGATGTAGGTTCATAGGGTATCCCAAGGAAACTATGGGATATTATTTCTACCACCCGTCTGAACACAAAGTGTTTGTGGCCAGAACGGCAACCTTTCTTGAAAGGGAATTCCTTGATGAAGGAATTCATGGTGCGGAAGTATTTCTTGATGAGATTCAAGAACCCGATGAGCTAACACAAGCTCATGGACATGAGATGTCAAATGAGCGTTCTTGGCTGAGTGATATAGTGTTAGGCTCCGGCGCTTCATCTTCAAATGTTGAAGTGACAGTGCCCGTTCAGGAAGAAGTTTAGGAACCTGTTCAGGAACAAGCCCAACAAGATATCCAGCACAGGTTGAACCTGCTACACAGGCTTTCTTGAGAAGGTCAACACGTTCTCGACATGCATCTGACATACTTAATCTGATGGTGCAAGAGGACGTGATCGGTCATAGAGATGACGATCCGTTGACTTCCCAAGAAACTATACAAGGCCCAGATTTTGAGAAATGGTGGAAAGCCATGGAATTCGAGATGGAATCTATGAAGATCAATAAAGTATAGAATTTGGTTGATTCTTCACAGGTTTCCAGACCAATCGGTTGTAAATGGGTTTACAAGAGGAAGATTGGAGCAGACGGGTAGGTAGAGACCTATAAAGCTCGTCTAGTTGCCAAGGGGTATAGTCAATGAGAAGGGATTGACTATGAAGAAACGTTCTCCCCTGTGGCAATGCTCAAATCTCAGCTTTCCTTAACGGAGAGCTCCAGGAAGAAGTCTTCATGACTCAACCTGAGGGTTTCACGTCGCCAACTCAAAGTCATATGGTATGCAAGCTTCAGAGGTCCATTTATGGACTCAAGCAAGCTTCTCGAACCTGGAACATTCGCTTTAACAAGGCAGTTGAAGAGTTCAACTTTGTTAGATGCGAAGAAGAGCCTTGTGTGTACAAGAAGTTTAGTGGGAGCGCGGTTATCTTCCTTGTGCTTTATGTGGATGGCATATTGCTTATAGGGAATGACATTCTGGCATTGCAAGAGATGAAGTTCTAGTTATCCGAAAAGTTCTCCATGAAAGATCTTGGAGAAGCAACCTATATTCTGGGAATAAAGATCTATAGAGATAGATCAAGGAGGTTGCTTGGACTATCACAGTCCCAGTATATTGATACCATCATGAAGAGGTAGAACATGGAAAATTCCAAGAGAGGCTATCTACCGATAGGCACTGGAATTACTCTCTCCAAAGAGGATTATCCTCAGACACAAGAAGAGAGAGAACACATGAGTAGGATCCCATATGCTAGCGCAATGGGATCCATCATGTATTCCATGACATGTACGAGGCCTGATGTAGCCTTCGCACTAAGTGTAGCGTGGGGAGCTACATTTCTGTAAAATAAAGAGGAAACGTTAAAAATTAGACAAGAATGGAAAAACTCGGATAAGGAAAACTGCAGTTGCTGTAAAAAAGAGGAAATATCAGCCGCTGAAGAGCAAAGAGAGAGGACGGCCAAAGAGGAAAGATTAGAAGAAAGGAAAGAGAAGAAAGAGGGCAAAAAGGGGAGAGCTTCAGCAGCCCAATTTGTACAGAAACAAAGAGAGAAAAACAGAGCACGCGTAAAAGGAGTAGAGAGAGCAGAACACGTACAAGGACAAGGACGGAGCGAAGAAGCCGGAGCGTGGAGGATAAAGGAACCAGTTCCTTTATTATGTGATAATACCGGGGCAATAGCACAGGCGAAGGAACCAAGATCTGATAAAAGATCAAAGCATATTCTGCGGAAGTACCATCTAATAAGGGAAATCGTTGGGCGTGTGGACGTTCAAATCCAAAAGGTAGAAGGAAAAGAGAATGCAGCAGATCCACTCACAAAGGCGCTTGGTTCAAATGAGTTTGACAAGCACAAGTTGAAGATTGGATTGAAAGACATGGCATGGTGGAATTAGTTCTAGGAATAGTACAACTGTTGTAACTATTTGAGATCTATTTTATGTCTTGTATTTTGAACACTTATAAATAAATAAAATGGCATTATTTTATCATTTCGATGATATTTGCATAAATTATATGTGTATATATTTTCATAGCTAGTATGATAGAGTCCATAATTAAGTTTAGAAACTTGTCATCATGATAGAGATCATGATAAAGAGAGTTAAGTTTTGATAAAACTTAATCTAAATCGTTCTTGATCATAGGATAACTAATTGGACGTTAGTAATCCGGATAGATCAACATGGATGTGATGGTTTCTATTTGATAGAAATTAGTAGATATCTTTTACTAAATCACATGTATGGATGATGCACATAGAGATGTGATAATTGAACAGACCCAAAGGGAGAATTCCTAATGGTTACATAACCATTGAACTGTCAATAGGAATTTCTCTAGAAGGATTGGAATATTATAATTTCCTTAGACCTGAAATCAACATGGTAACTGGCAAATATTATCCTTCTACCATGGTTCTACAGAGTAAGGATGTTACTTCACACTATCTGGTCGTTGAGGAGTGTTGCTAGACGCCAACCTCGATTAGTTAATTAGTGAGACTAATTGGCTACCAGTTTAGTGATGAACCTACGAGGTCACACGCATACGAGTGCCTCGGTATCTGCTTATGATTGTTAAACAAGCAGTGTGAGATATAGTTATATTCATCCGCTAGCACTAAAGAATATAATTGTATTTGTTTTTCTTTTGGGTTAGTACATAAGATGTACGGGCAAGTATGTGTATGGAGATACATGTACTTCGACTATTTGAAATATTACGTAAAGGCAAGTGGGAGATTGAAAGTCCTATGCCTAATATGTAATATTGGATAGTTGAGGGTTTAGTTGTAATTATTAAGAAGTCTTAATAATTATTTAAAGAACAAAAACGAGTTTTCGTTAACAAAGAATTCTAAACCTAGAAACCCTAGCCGTCAGAAAAGAAAAACCGAAGAACGAAAATAGTTTTTCGTTCTTCCAATTTCCACATCAAAGCAATTCCGATCTCGGCGTGGATACATATAGAGGACTTGTGCTATCAAGTCTCGCATCCGACGACAGCACATTCAACGACAGGTATTACGAAATTGTTTCTGTAAATTGTTTAATCGTTGAATATCCGTGAAAAACTAATCCGAACATGACTAGATCTAAAATTCTGGTTGATAAAAACACGTTTCCGGAATTGAAATCAACCCTACAAAAATTATAATGGTATGAATGTTACAGATAATAATGATATGGAGAATCTCTAAAAATTGACAAAATAATTATTCAACTATTTGCTCGTGTTTTCCATGAAATTTGCTACAACAGTTGTTAAACAAACATTTTTCTAACAAAAAATAAGACGAAGGAGTAATGTGGAGATCATCAAGTCTCACAAGAGCAAAAAGTGCTAATTTTACAGTTTAAATAGGTATTCCCATTAGTCTAATTTGGACTAGAGGTAAACTTAGTGTATTGTAATATTTATCAATTGTTTTGAAAATAATTTTTAAAACTCAATAGAGATAACTAAAAACAAGCAAAATAATAACTAAAATATACTAGTTCAACTCTTGAGTGTATAATATGAAGTGTCTAGCATTCTAGATTGTCAATACTATATATAGATGTTCATAGTTTATGTTCTAACCGATGTGATATAATATAATATAATACTCATCTTCACATCTAGATTTGATCCTGGAGCGTGAATAGTGCAATCGATGATCCATCATAAGAACATTCAAATTGGAATATAAAATATAGGCTCAGGTGTAACTAATAATCTCAAAAGCTAATTCAATAGTTTAGAGTTTTTCAATAACATATATAAGATTTCATAGTTTATTTTCTAGCCGATGTGGGACAATACAACACAACACTTTTTCTCATGTTCAGACTCGGTCTTAAAGTGTGGACAACGCAATTGAGGACTCATCATCGAAACATTCAAATGGGAACGAATAAGACTCTTATACTATGTCAAGAAACTATTGCTCAATATAAGTGCATAATTTATATCGTATCATAACAAAAAAACTCTATTTTTTTAAAAAAACTAATCATGATGAATAATCATACTTTTGTATCGAGGCTAATAACTTAGTTTGGCATTAATCCATTTACATATTATTATATCACTCAATAAATTGGATTAAAACAAAAAATACACTTGATATACTATTAGGATTTCAGTCCTACCTTCCTTAAAAAATTCAAATTCAATTTTATCCTTATAACCCAAGCGATCCGAGTGACCCATGCGACCCTTGTGACTTTTTTCTTCTTGTGACCCATGCTCAAAATCGCTCGACATTGCTCGAAATCGCCTCTCGCTCCGTGTTCTCGCTCGAAATCGCCTCTCACGCTTTGTTTCTTGCCCTCAACGTCGAAATCACCTCTCGCTCCTTGCTCTCAACTTCGAAAATGTATCTCGCTCTTTACTCTCACCTTTGAAATATGTTTCGTTTCGAAAAATATCAAATCATATGTGTTTTCACAAACGAAAAATAAAAGCACATTTGTCTTTTTTCTAATTTTTTCTTTAAGTTTTCGAGGCTATACGTAAAAAAAAGAGAGTCCTTGATATTTTGTCGGATAAAATAGATTTTTCCTTCTCTATTTTCAATTAATTTTTGTATATATTGGTTATACGTGTGTAGAAAACCAAAAGCTAAGAGATGGACTCCTATTAAAAGGATAATACTCTGATTAAAAAAATAAAGAATGTTTTTTTATATGTTCGGATTTTTTAATGCAATGTTAGAAGGGTTTCATCACATTTTAGTCATGTTAAAGGTCCATCAATTTCATCACATTTTAGTCATGTTAAAGACCCATCAAAGCCCACGAGACAAGATAGCTTACAAATATCGCAAATGTCTTTCGTTTTGAGCAATAAATGGATTTATATTTTCTTTATCATTAACGACAATAACCACGATAATTGGATATAGTTAATACTATTAACTTAATAGTGAGGGTTATGAAAAACCATGGTAATTAACTATCAATAATTGTTGTCGATTAGAATTGTTATGAAAAGTAAATGACCACAATTTTTGTCCTATATGGTATTTACATGTGTCCTACATTGCTTGGAAAAACTTATTTTTATATGCATATAAATAAATGTGTCCGGTAATGTTATCAAAGGAGTAAGTATAAGGATTTTGATAAAGTGGAGGTTTACAAAAACTACAATAGGTATGCATTGTAGGTTGGCCCGACCCGGCCAGAATAAAGCGCGTGACGCTGCCACTTGTCTTGTTGAGGTCGGGTTTTTATCTTTGGTGATACACGTTTCAGAATCGAAATTTATGATACGTACGAAAAATCCCTTGACCTCGATCACTCATGTAGAATTCGTCGTGTCAAGGAGGATGTCTTGATTGGACTAAGGGCAATCTTGAAGGAAGTCATCCATTGACAGTGGATAGCGGTGGGTAGATCTCTTGACTAATCTAAGGGCTCTCTTCAAGATTTTTCTAACAATGGTAAAAAATGGAGGCTGTTGAGGGTTTTCGAAGTATTTATGGTGGAGCAATGGAAACCACAATAGGTGCAAAAGCTTCTTGATATAGTCGGATAATGGTTTCAATTGTTCCTGGAACAAGTTGAAGTCACCGATGAAGTCTTTTATATGTGTGAAGCTGCATGTTACATTAAGAAAATTGTGTAAAGGATGGATAATGCATTGTTGATCTACAACACAATGGGAAGATTTTATGGTTGATGGGAATCTTCGAAACAAGAAAAAAGATGATCCGGTGGGATAAGATTGGCTTGAAAGATTTTCTAGTCGTTGGGAACATTTTTTTCCCGTTGGAAAGGATAAGAAAAGAAAAAGATCTATATCTTTTGTCTTTCCTTATCTGTATCACTTGAGCCCATCGTTTCTAGGGTGGGTAGATTGAGGCCTATTTTCAATGTAGAACACCGACGTGACATTTTTTCGAGTTGGGTCTGAAATCCTCTTGTTGATTAAGAGTCTCTCATACCTCCTTCACTTCTCTATTGCCTTGTTACACAAGCCTTTGATCGTCCACGTATGAATAGGTCATGGAAATATTTCATCCTCTCAACTCCTTGCGTTAGTTTCTCATTCGTGTGACCCTTATTTGGTTCCACTTCGATTCTGATGTCCTCATCATCTGGCCCCTATCTCTTTATTTTATTAAAATTTGTTTTTGAATACTTCTATTTACTTAGTCAAGTGAGACCTAGTATTCAACAAAAATTTTAGTTCATGACGTAGCATTCATGAGAAGTTTTATACCGAGTTTTGAACTTATATTATGTTGTGGGACATTTTGAAAAATGACTATGACATCCATCGATTTTTACACTGAGTTTTCTGATCCTTTGACTATTTATACGTTCTTCTCATAAGTGTGTTAACCTTGGGAAGCGTTCGATCGTCGATTGCACATTGATCGTGTCGGAAAACGCTTTCAGGGTAATGGTTCGCCACGATGTAGTTTTTTAACCTTTTTAGATAACAATCTAAAAGCTTATCTTAACCATGGCTGCCATCATTCCCAAATCATTGTATAATCTCTCCAAGCTTGAACCACTAGACGGTATGAACTACCATCGTTGGTCCCAAAAATTGCTCATATTCTTCGAGGAGTTAGATATTGACTACATCTTGTGCACATACATCCCAAAAGATCATCCACGCCTAGCTGCTTCGGCAACGCCTCCAACCATCAAAACCGGGAAGGCAAACGTCAAAGACAAGGCCAAATTCGAGAAGGATAACAAAATTTTCTTAGGTTATCTATTGAATTATATGACCGATGCTTTGACAAAAAAACTGATAATAAAAGTAATATGAATTCTGCCCCATAGATCAATGTAGCTGAAAAGCACAAGATTATCGACCGGTTTCTAGATACTGGAGCACAAGGTAAGGGTTGAGGCAAAGTTGTTGGAGAATAAAGTCAACTGGTTGCTAGACACTGGAGCAACGAGAACTTTTGTTCCAATAATGATCTTTTCCAGGAATTCCAAAAAGTTGTGGACATGATGTCTTTATAGGTAATTCTCCCACCGATAGATTTCTTGGTAAAGGGAAAATCCTTTTTAAACTTACATCTGGAAAAATTTTAGCCTTGAATGATGTGTTGTATGTTCCATCGCTGTGTAGGAACCTAATCTCTAGCAGTTTGGTGAATAGATTTGGTTTGAAACTGATTTTTGAGGATGATAAAGTGGTATTAGCCAAAAATGGTGATTTAGTGAGAAATTATTTTATCTGATGGGATATTTGTCCTAAACATCGTTGAATTTATGAATTTGTGGCATGGAAGGTTAGGACATGTGATTTTTGGCTTAATTAAAAGACTGAAAAATATGCACATTATAAACACATCAAATGGAAATGAATGTTCAAAATGTGTTTTTTTAATCGAAGTATGCCAAGAAACCTTTTAAATATGTTACTTTGAGAAACAAAGAAATTCTTGAATCGATCCATTCCGCCTTAGCTAATTTTAGGAACACTTTGAATAAGGATGGTAAAAAGTATTATATATCGTATATTAATGATTTTTTTATATACACGAAAATTTATCTACTAGGATCAATAGACAAACTTGCTCAAATGTTTATAAAATATACAACTAAAGTAGAAAATCAATTAGATAAAAGGGTTAAAAGACTTAGGTCTAATGGAGGTGATGAGTATAACACGAAATTTCTATAAGAATTTCGTGATAAAAATGACATTATTCACGAAACTGCTACACCGTATATACACCTTAACAAAACATGATAGCTGGACAAAAAAATAGAACATTAAACGAAATGATGATTGCTATTTTGTTGAGTTCTGGCATGTTTGATAATATGTGGGGGTGTGAAAAGCATTTTTGTCCGCATGCTACATTCTTAACAAAGGTCTTGTAAAAATTTAGATAAAACTCCTTATAAATTGTGGAAAGTTTTTGTACATAATATGGATTATTTGAAAGTTGGGTTTATCTTGCTAAAGTTGCATATCCATAATTTTAAAAATATAATATAACACCTAAGACATTTAATTGTGAATCTAGAAATGCTAATTTTTTTAACATATATTTCTTATTAATGGAAATAAGATTGATAAAGTTGTTCCTTTAATTAGTGGTTTGGATAAAGAATTATCTTTCTATATACATTATAATGAACATAGTGTTTAGTTGCTATATCGGGTGCGGAAGCGTGTTTTACAACCTAGACTGAAGATCTAGTCATGTTCGGAATAGTTTTTCGGGGTTTCAACGACGAACATAACTAAAAATGATTTCGATAATATCTGTTGCATTGAAAGTTGTGGTTATCGAATGCAAGACTTGATAGTGCAAGTCCTCTACTCGTATCCACACCGAGAACGGATTCTGCTATCAACGATTGGTGTGGTTTTTAGGAAGAATGAAAATTGTTTTCTCGTTCTTCGTTTTTCTCTCTTGTTTTTGGGATTAGGATTTTGATTCGCATTAATGAATTCTGATAACAAAAACTTGTGTTTCGTTTAATAAATAATTATTGAACTTTTCAATAATTACAACTTAAACTCGAGACTATTTAAATATTACTTAATAGGCATCATACTTTAAATATCCCACTTGTCTTTACGTAATATCTCAAGTAGTTGAAATACATATATCTCTATACACATATTTGCCTGTACATATTATGTACTACCCCCAAAAGAAAACCAAAATAAAATTACATTCTTCGATGCTAGCGGATTAATATAATTGCATTCCATACTGATTGTCTAACAATCACAAGCAGACACCGAGACACTCGTATGCGTGTGACCTCGTAGGTTCATCACTAAACCAGTAGCCAATTAGTCTCCACTAATTAACTAATTGAGGTTGGCGTCTAGAAACACTTCCCAACGATCGAATAGCGTGAAGCAACATCCTTACTCATTCAAATAACAATATTACCCAAAATGAACCAGGCTGAAGTTGACGTTAGTATTTCCTTCCATCTTTACAGCTCCGGATGCATCCTAGGCATGGTCATAACTGTTAGCCTTACAGATCATCAACTATGTCTCATGTCAATCACAACTGACTGATGAATGAACCTAAGAAATACCTTTCTTCATTCATTCTATGCACTCTGGCTAGAGATTCGTACAACCATTGTGATTACTGACAACATAGAGCTCAAATTCTTACCAAGAGTTGACGGATCCCATCTTGATCAGTCACTAACTACGCAAATATCTAATTATTCCCAATATCTATTCAAATAGTACTCTAAGATTCTAGGTTTCCAGAATCAAAGAATAATAGATGAGATGCTAGTTACTATACTGATCTTAGGTCTAAGTAAAAACTAACTATGGAGAAATCTTAATGACAATTCATTGGTTATTTAACCATTAAGCATTTCTCCCTTTAGGTCAGTTTAGTAATCACATCATTATGTGTATCACTCACATATGTGATTTTGCAAAAGAGATCCACTAATTTTTATAAATATAGAAACTTATCACATATATGTTGTTCTTTTCCAGATCACTGTAGTCCAGGTAATGATCCTATGAACAAGAACACTTCAGATTAAATCATACCAAAAACTTGACTCTCTTTATTATGATCTCTATCATAATGTCAAGTTTCAGATTTAATCTTAGACTCTATCATACACTTATGAAAACTCATCAAATGAAAATAATGCCATATACAACTCGCTACAAGTCTATAAGCTAATGTCAGCTAGTTATCTCTCTCAATCCGATACTCAACTTATGCTTGTCAAACTCCTTTGATCCAAGCGCCTTCGCAAACGGATCTGCTGCATTTTCCTTTCCATCCACCTTTTCAATTTGCACGTCCCCAAGCATTAGGATCTCTCGTATCAAGTGATACTTCCACAGAACATGTTTCGATTTCTGATGAGACCTTGGTTCCTTCGCCTAGGCAATAGCCCCGGTGTTATCACACAATAAAGGAACGACTTCCTTTATCGAAGGTACTACATCAAGTTCATCTATGAACTTTCTCATCCAAACCGCTTCTTTACCTGCTTCGCAAACCGCTATATATTCTGCTTCAGTCACCGAATCGTCTATAATAGCCTGCTTGGATCTCTTCCAACTTACTACGCCTCCATTCAAACAAAACACATAGCCTGAAATGGACCGACTGTTATCCTTGTCAGTTGAGAAACTCACATCAGTGAATCCTTCTAACTTCAAGTTAGAACCGCCATAAATGAGGAACGGATCCTTAGTCCTTCGTAAGTACTTAAGGATGTTCTTAACAACCTTCCAATGTTCCTCACCAGGATCTGCCTGATATCTACTCACTACAATTACTGCGTAGGCTACGTCAGGCCTAGTACACGTCATGGAGTACATGATGGCTCCCACTGCGCTAGCGTAGGGAAGCCGACTCATGCATTTTCTTTCTTCCGGGGTCTTAGGACAATCCTCCCTAGAAAGAGAAATTACAGTCCCTAACGGTAGATAACCCTTCTTGGAACTTTCCATGTTATATCGTCTCATGATACTGTCAATGTATTGGGATTGGGAAAATCCAAGCAACCTCTTCGATCTATCCCTATTAATCTTAATTCCTAGAGTATAGGTTGCTTCTCCTAGATCCTTCATGGAGAACTGATCAGACAACCATGACTTCGTCTCTTGCAACGCCGGAATGTCATTCCCTATGAGTAATATGTCATCCACATTAACCATAAGGAAGACAACCGTACTCCCACTAAACTTCTTGTGCACACAAGGCTCTTCATCGCATCTAACAAAGTTGAACTTTTCAACTACCTTGTTGAAACGGATGTTCCAGCTTCGAGAAACTCGCTTCAGTCCATATATGGACCTCTGAAACTTGCATACCGTATGAATTTGTGTTGGCAGCCATGAAAACCTCTTCCTGGAGATCTCCGTTAAGAAAAACTGTTTTCACATCCATTTTTCAAATCTCATAGTCATAGTACGTCGCTATCGCAAGCAGAATCCGAATAGATTTTAGCATTGCCACAAGGGAGAACGTTTCTTCATAGTCAATCCCTTCTTGTTGACTATACCCCTTGGCAACTAGATGAGCTTTATAGGTCTCTACCTGCCCGTTTGCTCCAATCTTCTTCTTGTAAACCCATTTACAACCAATCGGGCTGGAAGCCTTTGAGGGATCAACCAAAGTCCATACTTCGTTGGTCTTCATAGATTCCCTCTGATTCCATGGTTTTCCACCATTTCTCAGAATCTGGGCCTTGTATAGCTTCTTGGAATGTCAACGGATAATGATCTCTATGACCGACCACATCCTCTTGCACCATCAGATTAAGTCTTTCAGGTGCACGTCGAGAACGTGTTGACCTTCTCAAGAAAGCCTGTGTAGCAGGTTCAACCTGCTCTGGCATATCTTGTTGGACTTGTTCCTGAACAGATTCCTGAGCTTGTTCCTGAACGGACACTGTCACTTCAACATTTGAAGAGGAAGCCCCAGATCCTAACAAAATATCTCCCAACCAAGATCGCTCATTTGACATCTCATGTCCATGAGCTTGTGTTGGTTCGTCGGGTTCTTGAATCTCGTCAAGAACTACTTCTCCACAATGAATTCCTTCCTCAAGGAATTCCCTTTCAAGAAAGGTTGTCGTTCTGACAACAAACACCTTGTGCTCAGACGGGTGGTAGAAATAATATCCCATAGTTTCCTTGGGATAACCTATGAACCAACACTTGTCAGACCTAATATCTAGCTTTTCTGGCTGAAGTCTCTTAACGAAAGTCGGACAACCCCAAACCTTGATGTATCTCATGTTTGGTTTTCGTCCCTTCCATTTCTCATATGGAGTCTTAGAGACTGCTTTAGTGGGAACCTTGTTTAAGATATAACCAGCTGATTCTAAAGCATAACCCCAGAGGTTTATTAAAAGATCCATGAACCCCATCATGGATCAGACCATATCTAATAAAGACTGATTTCTCCTTTCGGACACACCAATATGCTGCGGTGTTCTAGGAGAAGTTTACTGAGACAAATTCCCATTTTGCTTTAGATAACCGACAAATTCGTGACTTAGATACTCACCACCCCATTCTGATCTCAACACCTTGATACTCTTTCCGGTTTGTTTCTCCACTTCACTACGAAATCTCTTGAACATTTCAAAAGATTCAGATTTATGTTTCATCAAAACACAAATCCATACCTCGACATATCATCAGTGAACGTGATGAAATATGAATATCCATCCTTAGCTTGAACTCTCATCGGTCCATATACATCAATATGTATGAGGCCTAGGAGTTCTGTAGCTCTCTCTCCGGTTCCACTAAACGGAAAATTGGTCATCTTACCAGTGAGACAAGACTCACAAGTTGCATAAGATTCATAATCAAAATGGCTTAGAAGACCATCTTTATGCAACCTATTTATCATCTTATCACCGATGTGACCAAGTCTACAATGCCAAAGGTACGTCTGTCTTTGACGATCATCTACCTTTCTCTTATGGCCCGAAACATGCATGTTAATGGGTTGTACATTAACATCAGGTAAGACATAAATTCCTATTTGCAAGTAATCATTCACACATAAATCATCACCATAATAAATAGAGCAAATGTTACTACTGAAAAATTGTTCGAAATCCTCGTCTATCAAGCATAGAAATAGAAATGATATTTGAAACAAACTTAGGAACATAATAACAGTCATCTAACAACAAAGTCTTGCCCATAGGCATAACAAGGGAAATCAATCCTACGGCTAGAACAGCAACACTTGCGCCATTTCCAACCTTCAGACTGAACTCTCATGTATTGCAGATGTTAAAACGGCTACTAGTATCTAATACCCATCTAGATGAATCAATGGTAGTTAAGGAAATCATGAAAACATTTTTCATGAGAATCTTACCTTGCTTATTGCCTTGAGAGACTGCATGTATTCCTTGCAGTTCCTCTTCCAATGTCTTTCTTCTTGCAGAAGAAACACTCAGCATCTGATTGGCCGGACTTGGTGGCGCCATCCTTTGCCCTTGTCACACCAGTCTTAGGCGCACTCTGCCTGGTCTTGGGCCTCGTCTTGCCCTTCCTCTTTGATGAGAGGATTGCCCAACCATCATCACAGACCCCGATCCCCTCTTCACTATGGACATCTGCTTCTCATACTTAGTGATCATGTTGTGCATCTCATGCAACTCAACGTCCAGCTTGTTCATGTTGTAGTTGACCACGAATGGGGAGAAGGACTCCGGAAGTGAGTGCAAGATCATTTCCTACTACATCTCCTTACAGAAGGTGCACCGCAGCTTCTCAAGATGTTCTATCAGACTAATCATTCGTAGAACATGGGGTCCTACAAGAGAGCCATCACTCAAAGCGAACTTGAACAAAGTCCTTGACAGCTTGGACCTTGCCATCCGACTCTGCTCACCGAACATCTTCTTAAGATGCTCCATGATCTGCTTGGCATCCATATGCTCGTGTTGTTTGTGGAGTTCGCTCGGCCTGGCTAAATCAGTTTTTAGTCCGGGTTTCGGTTCGGCTATGATGGGTACGGTTTATTCGGATTTCTATAAATAATAACCATATTATAACCAAATTTAAATCGGTTCAGTTCGGATCAGTTTTATAACGGTTCGGTTCAGTTATATGTAAAAAATAATAACCAAAATAACCCGAACTCTAATTAATTCGATTTCGTTCGATTATTACTTGGATATTATTTCGGTTATCATATAGATATTAGTTCAGTTTCTTCAAAATTTAAGATGAAACCACTCTTATGTAAAAAAAGTTAGATATAACCAAATAAAGAACATAATTAAATATAAAATCGCTGGTGAAATCGTCGGGGAAATCGATGGGTGGGTGAAATCTCCGAGTGAAATCGATAAGTGGGTAAAATCGCTGGATAAGACCAAAGGGAAAGAAGAATAACAGCCTGAAGAGAGAAAAAGTAGAGCATGAAGAGAGATGAACAACGTGAGGGAGAAAAAGACTTGTGTGATGACAGAAAAATTTGGGGGCTAGATTTTTTTTGTTAATATATTTTAATACCCGATCGGATAATCAATATTTTTCGGTTATTACCCGAACCGAACCGAACCCAACGGGTTTTACATAATCATATCCAATCGAGAAATTTAAATATATCCAAACCGAACCGAAATACAAATATTCGGTTCGGTTTTTAAAACCCGAACCGTAATGTCCCGCCCTAGAGTTCGCCACTCATTGACGCTAGGATGAGAGACTTCACAGTGATGTAATTTTCCTAATACTTGGTGTATTCACTGAAAGCCTCGTCATTCGCTGGATCTGGCACTAGAGGAGACGGTTTGTCGATCACATCGATCAGTTTCTCATGTGTCAGCACAAGGCACAAATTGCGTTGCCATTTGTCGAAGTTCTCACCTAACAGCTTGTTGGTTTCTAGGATTGCGCGCAAATTGAACTGAGACATTCTCAGGAGATCTGAAAAGAAAGGAAAAATTTAACAACAGAGAGTTAAACATCGTAAATATCATAAATACATGGACTTCATCTAAATGATATTTCTTCGCTAATCAACGTTACAATAACATTAGAAATCTTATTTTTCATTAGCATTAATCTATAACTATATGTCTGAGCCCCTTTGTAGTCAAGATGTTTTCCAAACATATAAAATAGACTCTTTACAAAGTTTTATCCCTATAAAATTTGTAATGAACTAAAACGCGACTCTATATCACATAGTCACCTAGTAGTCAGGTCATCCTATTGATATAGTTGAGTTCATCCTTCAACTCATTGTCGGATAACAAATAGTTTCATGTCCCCCGGGTAATCCAGGCGTTTACAAGAATTAATTGTTCCCTCCCACTAGACATCTAATGTCATAGACGTATGAATCAAATTATTGAACTACATGCCTCCTAGTAGTCAGGTCGTACCATGTAAATGAGAATCTATTCAAACGTCTACGACGAAGGAAAAGCCTAATGATAAAAAATTTATCGTCTAAGAATTCAATTATTATTTTTTCAAAATTTTATAAATTTAATTTTTTATATTTTTTAATTTTTCACACGAGCGGGTTACGCGCGGGCTTGCACGGGCTGATGCGTCGCGCCCGCTCGGGCTGCTTCAAACGGCCAGGGTTAGGGTTTTTTGAACCTAGCCCCCGCTCGACCAGCTGCGAATCGTCGGATCGGGTGCCTGCGTACCGCCTACTCGAGCGAAGGAGCGGTTAGGGTTTCTGAAAACCTTGTCTGCATCGTTCGCCCTCACATCGATTCTCGCGGTGATTCTCCCCCTTGCGTTGATTCGCCGACCTTCGCTCTAGTCGCTCACAACAGGTCGTCGCCTCACGACGTTAGACGCCGCGCAGTGCGACGACGCCCCGGCCCTCCTCTCGCCCGCTCGACCCATCTGCTCGAGCGCTCCCTTCGCCGCTCGAGCAATCGCATCGCAAGTGCGCCCGTTGGCATCCTTATTCGCGCTCGCCCACGGTGGCCTAGGGTAGCACGCCGTCCCTACGCCTGTGACCGGCGTCGAACGCGCGACCGGCTAGGGTTCCAGTCGTGCGTCTCTCCCTCTCCTTCATATGTTCTGGTTTTGTGCGCGTGCGCCCCGCGCGCATCTGTACGTTTTTGGATCTGTTTTTCATAAAAAAAATCCAAAAAACTAATGCTGAACAAATGACCAAACGCTCTGATAGCACTGTTGGGTTGCTACATTGGATACGGAAGCGTGTTTTACAACCCAAATTGAAGGTCTAGTCAAGTTTAGAGTAGTTTTTTCGGGGTTTCAACGATTAACATAATCATAAACGATTTCGATAATATCAATTACATTGGAAGTTGTGATTATCGAATGCAATACTTGATAGCGCAAGTCCTCTACTCGTATCCACGCCGAGAACGGATTCTGCTATAAATATTTAGGGTTTTGATTTGCGTTAATGAATTCTGATAACGAAAACTCGTTTTTCGTTTAATAAATAATTATTAAACTTTTTAATAACTACAACTTAAACCCGAGACTATTTAAATATTACATAACATGCATCATACTTTCACCTAGAAGGAGTAAAACTAAAAAGAATCGAAAAAACATTTGATGATTTTATCACTACTTTTCTTACTGAAAACTTGGATAAAAGTAATGAAGAATTTGTGTGTATACATTTTTTATTGATGAAGATCTCAAAACCCACGAAGAGACTCTAAAATCTATAGAATCTAGTTTTTGAAAAGATGCAATTAAAAGCGAGATTCATAATGATGAATCACACTTGGTATTTGGTTGATTTGCCTATAGAAAGTAAACCCATCAAGTGTAAGGGAATTTTTGAAAGAAAAATTAGTCGAGATGATTCAATTGAAAGTTTAAGACTAGATTTGGCGTGGTAGGATGCACTCAAAAGAAAGATATCAATGATTTTGATACTTATTCTCGAGTGACTAAAATATCTACCATTAGATATTTGATTGCACTTTCAGTTATTTGAGACCTGATAATTCATCAGATGTATGTAAAAACGACTTTTCTCAATGGAGACTTTGAGGATGAAATATATATGGTACAATCTCAAGGATTTATCGTGGTTGGGCAAGAAAAGAAAATATAGAAACTCTGAAAAATCTCTCTACGATCTCAAAATGAAACCTTAACAATGGTATTAAAAAATTTAATCATACTTTGGTAAGTAATGGTTATGTTGTGAATGTCTCTGATTCATGTGTTTACTTAAAGAATATTTGGTTCTGATTATATGATCATATGTATGTATATTGATGACATGCTGATTTTTGGTTCAAACATAGAAGTCATCAACAATTCCAAGATATTTTTTCTTTCATTTTGACATGAAAGAGTTAGGTGAGGGCGATGCTATACTTGGTATTATAATTCATAAAACTAATAATGGTTTTTCTATGAGTTAATCACATAACTTTGAGAAGATTCTAAAAAAGTTTGATTTTTTTGATGAACTGTCTATTAGAACTCCATATTATCCGAGCATTAAATTTAAAAGAAACAATGGTGATAGTATTTCACAATCTGAATATACTAACATCATAGGAAGTGTTATGTATCTTATAAACTAAAAGAGACCAAACATTGCTTATATCTTAATTAGAGTAAGTAGACACACATATATTGGATCGCACTTCGTCGGTTGCTAAAATATCTTATGGGAATTATGAATTTGTGCTTACACTTTTACAAGTTTTCCGTTGTATTAGAAGTATCTTGTGATACAAATTAGGTAACTGATAATGATGAGGTGAGTTCCACCAGCGGGTTTGTGTTTACTTTAGGTGGAGGAGTTATTTCATGGAAATCATCGAAACAAACTTGTATCGCTCGATTTACTATGGAATCATAGTATATCGTTCTTTAATTAGTTAATCAAGAAGCTGAGTTGTTGAAAACCTTATCAAGATATATTCCATTGTGGAGGTCTTCTATTTTTATCTCGTTGCATTGTGACTCACAAAATTTCATGCACTACAAGAAAGAAAAACAAATTTTGGATGACCAAATCTGTCTGTAAATCGTCCAAAAAAGTAATTCCGGACGATCCGTATGGAAACAGGCATTCATAAATACAATTATTCTGTATTCCATCCGCATTTATGGATGGCAAAAATAGTCTGTAATTCAGAACGACATACAGATGACTATCTCATCTATCCGGAAACTTTCAAACAAGGGCATCCATAATTTTGGATAGATCGTGTCGCTTTTCCTTAACTACAGACAGGTTTCTGATGGACTCCACATCTGACCAGAATTTGCGGATGGAAGAGAAGCCCGTTCAGAATTTTTCGAACGAGATATATGTCCAAAAATTTGCAGACGGTTTTTTGGTCTGTCCAATTTTGCAGATGATTTTTTCATCCGTTTAAAATCCCTTCAGAATTACGAACATATTAAAGTTTATATTTTATTCCATACATTTTCGGATGGATTACGGTTCGAGTGTGCATTTCATGGAAAATTCATTGGTAATTTGACCGAAAAATACATTTGGAAATCGAAATTTTCTAGTAGTGATTAGAGTTAAAAAAGAATTATGTAAATACTGGTAAAAGGAGACATATTTGTGTTCGACGTGGTGTTGTTAAGCATCTCTTGAAAGATGGAGTAATATCTTAAGACTTTGTGATATCTGATAAAAATTTGGAAATCTTTTATCCAAAGGATTATCTAGAAGAATCATTCAAGAATCTTCTAAAGAAATGACACTTAAACCCTTGGCTTGATTTCTTTTCAATCCTTTAACCTCGATCGGTCGAGTAGGATCCATTGTGTCAATGTTGATATCTTGACTAGCTTAAAGGCACTCTTCAAGAAGTCGTCTGTTGACGGTAGATGAAGATGGAGGATGGTGGAGGATCTCTTGACTAGCCTAAGGGCTCTCTTCAAGATTCGTGCATCGATGGTAGAGGATAGAGGTTTATGGTTGATGTCAAAGTGTTTAAGGTCGAATGATGGACACCACAAGAGGTGCGGAAGCCAATTGATACAGTTAGATAATGGCTTCAATTGTTCCCGAAACAAGTAGAAATCACCGATGTTCTTGACACCATTCAAGAATACGAAAAAAATTTATTTCTTCAAAAATTTTAAGGTACTCTTACAAATGAAATGAAGTCATTTATATAAGAGAAGCTTCATGTTATAATAACGAAAGTGCATAAATACTGGATAACGGATTGATGTACTAGCTGTTGGTAATAATTTATGCCGTTGGGAATCTCCAGAACGGAAAGAAGACGATCCGGTAGGATAAGATTGGCTTGGAAAATTTTCTAGCCGTTGGGGAGGATTTTCTGGCTGTTAGAAAGGATAAAGAAAGACCTTTATCTTCCACCTTTCCATATCTGTATCGCTTGAGCTCGTCGGTTCAAGGTCGGAGGTTTGAGGCCCACTTCAATGTAGATGACCGACATTTCATTTATTTATGTTAGGCTTGAATCCTCCTTCTGATTAAAAGTCTCCCGTGGCTCCATCACTATCATCTCTACCTTGTTATGCAAGCTCCTTCTCGTCCATGTGTGAGTAGGTCGTGGGAAGATTTGATCCGCTTATTTACTTGTGGTAGCTCCTTGTTCTTGTGACCCTTCTTTGGTTCTCCTTCGAGTCTTATGTCCTCATCTTTCCTTCCCCCTTGTAAACGTTTCATCCTCATAATTTTATCATCTACATCGAAAAGGGCTAGATCAGAAACATTGAATGTTGTGGACACGTTATACTCACATGGTAGTTCAAGGTGGTAGGCATTGTCGTTGATCCGCTCTAGGACGAGAAATATGTCATCTCCTCTTGGTGCTAGCTTTGAACTCCTTTTCTTGGAGAACTGTTCTTGTCTTATATGCAGCCACACCCAATCTCATTCCTTAAATATCATCCTTTTCCACCCTTTTTTGGCTTGTTAAGGGTATTGTTAAGTCCTTCACCTTATGTTCCGCCAAAAGTTCTCGTGTAGATTCTTGTTTTAGCTTTATTCTCGTCATCTATGTTGGCGACCTCTTTGCTTGATATAGCCAAGAGGTCAAAGGGAGTGATGGGATTGAACACATACATGAACTCAAATGGTGTGTGTTTTGTTGTGGAGTGTTGTATTCGGTTGTAAGCGAATTCAGCGTGAGATAGATAGTCAAGCCACTTCTTTCAGTATAATCCAATGAATGATCGTAGCAGGGATGGTAACGTACAGTTGACCACCTCTGTCTGGCCGTCAGATTGTGGGTGGCACGTGATGGAGAACACTAGTTTTGTCCCTAGCTTCAATGTTCGCTAGAAATGACTCAAAAATTTGCTATCTCGATCCGATACGATCATCTTTGGTAGGCTGTAGATGCGTACGATCTTTTTGAAGAAAAGTTTTGTGCACTAGTTATGTCGTTGGTCTTCGAGCAGGGTACGAAATGCATCATTTTCGAAAACATGTTGACAACAACAAAGAAGAAATAATGATTTTGGATCTTTGGAAGTTCGAGAACAAAATCAATCGACAAATCATTCCAAGGGTGAGTCGGGATGGGTAGATACAAATTGTGGCGATGGACACGAGACTTGATTTGGTGACACACGATACATCGTACAGGAAGCCGTTCTATGTCTCGTTTGAGGCGTGACCACAAGAAATGCTCTTTTTTGGTGGCCAAGTTTTTCTCCACGACGAAGTGTCCAATGAGTTCTCCTCCATGTGCTTCTTGAAGCAACAACTCCTTCATTGAGCTTTGCAGAATGCAAAGTCATCAATCACGGATGTGATATCTATCGTGTATGTAGAATGGTCTGCTAGCTCCTTCCTTACACATTCGAAATATCTCGTCAAGCTCTGAATCTTGTTCATATAGCGCCTTAATATGCTCGAACCCAAAGTTTCTAGCCTCCATAATGGTGATGAGGGCGTGTCTCCTTAATAGGGCGTCGGCTACCACGTTTTCTTTGTATTTCGTGTACTTGATTATGAACAGAAAGGACTCAACGAACTCCATCCACTTGGCATATTGCCGCTTTAGACTAGTTTGACCCTTGAGATGTTTGAGGATCTCATGATCAGTGTGGATGACGAACTCTTTTGTCAGTAGGTAGTGTTGCCATGTTTTCAAAACACGGAAAAGGGCGTAGAGCTCCTTGTTGTATGCGGAGTAGTTGAGTATGATCTCACTTAACTTATCATTGAAATACACCATTGGTCATCGTTCTTGAACAAAGACCACACCAATGCCAATTGTGAGGTGTCACATTTCACTTCAAACGTTTTGTTGAAGTTCGACAGTGCTAGGAAATGTGTGATGGTGAGACTCGCCTTAAGTGCTTCGAATGTCTTGATTTATATTTCTCCCCATTTCAAGGCCTTTTCCGTTTTTATAACTGCGGTGAGGGTGTGGCTATAGTGCTGAAGTCCTTCACGAATCGGTGGTAGATACTTGCTACCCCATGAAAGATTCATATGTGTGTGAAATTTGTTTGTGTTTGCCATTTTGGTATGGCCTTGATTTTTTCATTGTCGATGCGTAGTCTCAGTGAATTTAATACAAAACCTAGGAAAACAATATCATTAGTGCAAAAGGAGTAGTTCTTGAGGTGTCCGTAGAGTTCTTCTTTTCGGAGTGTCTCTAGCACTAGCTCAAGATCTACTATATGTTCCCTAATGTTTTTACTATAAACGAGAATATAATTAAAATAAAATACAACAAAATTTACCGATATGGTCTCTTAGAACATAGTTCATGAGCCTCATGAACTATGTTGGAGGCGTTGGAAAGCTTGAAAGGCATGACGAGCCACTCGTACAACCCTTGCTTCGCTTTGAAGGACATCTTTCATTCATCACCTTCTCTGATGTGAACTTGGGGATATCCGCTCTTTGGGTCGATCTTTCCGAAGTTTGTTACCTCACTTAGCTCATCAAGCATGTCGTCTAACAACTAGATGGGATGTTGGTATTTGATTGTGTTGTTGTTGATCGCCCGACAGTCGACATACATCCTCCAAGTCTCATCCTTCTTTGGTTCAAGTAGTATGAGGAAACCGCATGAACTTAGATTTTTTTGGATGTAGCCTTTGTCCATTAGCTCTTGGAATGGCCATTTTAAATCCTTTAACTCCTCGGGGTTAATGCGGTATGTTGGTCGATTTAGCAATGGTAATCCTGAGATGAGATCGATCTGATGTTCAATGCCTCGTATGGGTGGTAGTCCGGCTGATATCTCCTCAGGAACCTAATCGCAATACTTGTCTAGTGTGTTGTTGATTTCCGGTGGATACTACATCGTAATTTAGACTATCAAGACATTTTTTTAGACCATTAGTAATATCAGGTTTTGATTACTCAAATCCTAAGAAACCACACTAGATTTTATATAAAAATTTGATCTCTTTTTTTCCTCACGATTTATCTTCAATTGCATTTTGTGTACTTGTAAAGGGCTAAGAGGTGCTACTGTTACCTTCATTTTGTACATGACAAAGGAATAGAAAATTTTCCTTCTGTCATGTGTTACCTTGCGGTCGAATTGCCATGGCCACCCTAGTAGGATGTTTCCTACTTGCATTGGTACGACGTCGCAAAGTACTTCATCATGGTACTTACCTATGTTGAAAGGCACGGTTACCTTGAGCTCCCCTTGATTGTTGAGCCATTTTAGTTTATATAGGGTGGGGTGCTTCTTCGTATCCAAACCTAACCTTTTCACCATATAGGCACTTACAAAATTAGTTGAAGAACCACTATATATAATAAGTCCATATACCTTATCCTTGATGAAACATTTTGTGTGGAACATTGTCTCTCGTTGGGCCGTCTCTTGAGGGTTGACCATTGTGCTCAAAACGCATCATGTTACTAGTAGTTCTCCACATTATGGATACTCAATTTAACCACTTCCATCTTGATATGGTTCTTCCTCATTTATGGACTCATATTCTCCATAATCGGCGAGGATTGTGTCTCGCATATTAGGGCAGTCTCGCGCCATGTGCTCTATGCCCTGTCACTTAAAACATACAAGCTCATGAGTACGAAGTGGTTTCAAAGGATTTCGATTGTTAACTTCTCCATTAACACCCCTTGATATCTCAGGAGCGTTACTTTTGGAACACTCGTCCATTCTTGGTTTCTCCGGCATCCTTGGGGGTTGTCCAGCCGACCATGTGTGTTGTGGCCTTCCTCAGCTTGTCACTTGCGTTGTCTTTATTTGTTCCTCAATTTGAATTGAAAAATTCAATATATTGCAAATCATTATATTGTTGTCTCTCTACCTTTCTAGCAATTCATTCATTGCATCATCACAGTTTCTTTATATTCATCAATTTCTAGTCTATTGCGAAGATGCTTAAATTCGTCGAAGTATTCTTTGATAGTTTTACTTTTTTGGTTTAACATTCTATATTTTCTTTGCAATTTCCGATGGAAGTGTGGGAGTATGTATCTTTTATACATGAGGACTTTCATTTCTCCTCACGTTGAGACTTGTTCAAATCTTGTACGTCATCGAGTACTTACCTCTTGATCCCACCAAGTGAGTGCACCTTCCGTAAAATGAGCCTCAACTAATGTACCTTTTATTGCTTCTTATACATGTATCATTAAAAGTATTTTCCATCCGCCTCTTCCAATCGAGATAGGATTCTGAGACAACATGTCCAACAAAATTAGGTGGTTTTAATTTTAATTTTTTACCATTTTGTTCTGATGTGAGAACTAACAAACAAATAAAATGCCTAATATTCACTTACCGCAAGAATACGGATAGATGTAATACCATGATCGAAATCTAGGGACTAATGCAACCTAAGCTAAGAATATAACTAAACTAAGACGGATGAAAGTGATGGTGATATGAGGTAAAATCTTAGAATTTTAAATGAATTATGACAGCGATGAGGACACGCGAAAGACTTGATAATTAAGAACATTACGGGCTTCGGATTACCAGAATTGCAAGGATGCAACCAACAAAAGATCATAAATCAATCAAAATATCTTGATAATGGGAAATTCATGCTCGTAAATAGAGAATGGTTCATTCGATATATAAACTCCCTAACCACAATAATATACAATCTTACCTCCTAGCAGCGATTAACACGAAATTACGATAGCATTAAGCATCCAATCCAAATTCCTGAGTCGATTAACAAACCGATAAGATTCTTATTAATCAAAATCAATCAACAATCAATATTTTTGTATTCATAATCTATCTTCCTAGTTAAACATGAAATCCTAAGTTACTGAGCGGCCAGCACAAGTATAGAACATTCATAGCCTTGATTGTTAAAGTGAAATACAAGAAATTTTGAAAGATCTAAGCATTAAAGCAAAAACATAAGCATCCCTTACAAAACCAATCTCCCTAACCCATAGTTAAAGGCTTACTCACTCATAGATTCTACTGCAAAACATGAGAAAACAAGAATAGACATGATAAAGAGTAAGGAATACGATGCTTGGACTTCCTTATCTCGTCACCAATGTTCCAATGTTGTTTCCTAGCTTCTCAAACTTCTCCTGAGCTTTCCTATCTTTTTTTCATCCTCCCTTTCTGTTCTGAGCATCCCTTGTATTTATTGGTGACGGCCCTCTTGTTTCTCATCATTTTAACCCTTTTTTAGTGTTATTGTCTTTGCACGCACCCGCGTGGTCTAAGTGGCCAAACCGTGCGGGCTCCTCATCCACATGCAACCCGAATGGGCTTTGTGATTGCACGAGTCTTGCAGATTCTTTTGGAGGTGCAGCTCACGCAGGCTAAGGAGACCACCCCAAGCGGGTTCATGTCTTTTCATGGGGCACGATCGTGTTTTTGCTCATTTCGCTTGGTACTCAGGTATTTTGTGCGGTTCTTTGGTCTGAATCTGCTCTGAGTGATTTTTAGCTCCAAGTATGTGCAGTTGAATCCAAAAATAAACATCCTTAAGCTCATTTATGCCTTGTCACCTTAAAACCTGAAAATCAACAAAAGAACTCGACAAAGGATATTCATGTCGGTTTTATAACTCGTGCTATACAAAGTACGCAGAAATGATCTAAATGCGTAGTCTAAAACTAATTCACACTACGTGTTATCAAACTCCCCCAAACTTGAATTTTTTTTTCTAAAAAAAACTAGAGCTAAGAACAAGAAAAGTCAAACAACGGCCAGTTACTAGTACAAGTACTTCGAAAAATCAACCATCATTCACAACAATGTGTCACACGAATATAGACCTAAGTAAACTTAGTTCAGACTTCTATCGACCGAAAGCCACGAGCGTGCAATCCAACACATCACCCAAGTTAATTTCACTAACCTCTAGAAAATGTCCAAGCAATCTCCACATCAAATTACCTTTGCATACGTAAGAGACCTTTCCTAAAGATTTTTTTCCCTTTTTTCAAAGTCCGCGCTCGATTTCTAGAACGTCGGAGTCGGAGAGAACAACTTTCTACTTAGACCCAAGTTGTCATTTGGAAAACTCATAAGGTCTTGTAACCTTTCAGGAGTGAAGAGATTGCATTATTGAAGAATCGTTTAGACCCGAACAATTGAGATCACGCATCAACTCTAACCCTTAGGACGTAAAAAATCACCTCAACCCGCCACTTAGACCTGAACCATCGATATCAATGCACTCATGTCAATGTAAGATAGAAATAGCTAGAATCTTATTCTATTGATTGTCAGTGGAGTGTAAGCGCGGGGAACCTGCACAAATATAAGGTGTCCGACTTAGCAAAGACTAAACGGTATACACAGAGATATAGACACTTAGGACTTAAACCTAGGGGTAAAATAAAACTATAAGTCATGGATTCATGCACAACTACTACACTAGCCAGTATCTAAAAGTCCTTATCATCAAACCTAGGCTTTTGTTCCCGATTCGACAAAGTCGCACAAAAAATGGCTAATGTTCATTGTCTCATACTAGATATCCGGTAGAAATCCTAAAAAATGACGTAAAATGCTAAAATAAAAAGAAGAAATCACGTCTAATCTTAATCACAAGCATATCACTCAAAGAGTACCCTCTCCAAACTTGACTAAAACACAATCTCGGTGTTCAAGATCTGTGAGAGGAACTCGCATGCCTAAACTCAAGAGAGAATAAGAAAAGTGAGAATGTGTACACCTGGTGTATTCTGCTTTCCCGAGTTGATGGTACAACTAGATGCTATATGCGTCTATTCTATTGTGAATGATATAAAAGTGGAGAACTTGTGAAAAGAGTCACACAACCCAAAATAGAAAGAAAAAAATACATCATAGTACCTAGTAGAGTACACATACATGAGAAAAAGGAAAAGAGTTAAGTCTTGGAAATCAAATAGAGATAGAAAAGAGATACGAAGGAAAAGTTAAAGTATACGAAGCTCGGTTGCCTCCCGAGAAGCACTTATTTACGGTCTTTCGCTTGACCCTTATGTTTTAGACGTGTGCGGAATCAGAGAGAGGAAGTATGCCTCTTCTGTCCTCTACGTGATCAGCATACTATGACTTCAACCTCTAATCATTTCCCATGAACGATTCTCCATTTAAATTCTCTAAGTCTATGGCTCTATGGTATACCAGTCGGGCTCGGTATTGCTTAGGTGATTTCTTGGTGCTCTAGTCAGGATCCATGCGTAAGCTGGTGATCGAGGGTGTAGGAGATGATGCGCAAATATGAAGCAACGTGGCCCACTCGTGCTTGACACCATTCCCGTGCGGGTCCTCTACCTCAAAAAATGATGTCCCTGATGGGGTTCCACCTAGCCTGCTCGGGCTGGAGTTCAGGTAAGCTGCCCATGCGGGCTCTTCCTCCACCTCGCACGGGCTTTGTAAGGTGTCAATTATCCCCGAGAGTTCTGCCTAAGGTGGGGCGTCTATCTGCACGTGTGGGCTTTGTAAGGCTTTGTTATGTTCTTGATTAGGTTCTCGAGTTGTTGGAAAGTGAGGTTGCTGAGGGAGCCACCACCCGCTACTACAATCATGAAACGTGTGGTCTCTTGGAGTCCTTGTATGAAGCTGGTGATGAGGTACTTTTTGTTTATCCCATGATGTGGACAAATGTGCTGATATCTCTTGAATCGCTCCCATGTATCATGTAAACTCTCACCTCTTTCTTGAAGAAACGAATTGATTCGGCTCTTGGCTAGCAACATCCTGTGATCTGGGAAGAACTGTAGCATGAATCGTTGCTCTAGTTCGTTCCATGAGGTGATGTAAGCGGTGGGCAGGTTGAACATCCAACTTTGTGTTGCGTCCTTGAGTGAGAATGGGAATGTGGATAGGTATAAGTCTTCGTGTGTGGCTCCCACGCCGATTTCGGTAGTGCTGCAGAGCATCTTGAAGTCACTAAGGTGTGGACTCATGTCATCATTCTCCATTCCTCTAAAAGTAGAATTGCTGAACATCTGGATAAAAGCCGATTGCAGCTCAACTTGGTTTGCCTTCGGACGGGCCATGCATGATAGCAACTACGTATGCTTTGGAGTTGTATAAGCTTCGTAGGTTTCTTCGACAACATCCACTTAGGGTTCAGTAGTTTCGCTTTTTCTGATGCTTATGTTGGAGCTTGCGCTCTCAGTTTCTACATCCTCAGAACCGTGTGTTTCTAGTGCGCTCTTTGTATCTCTTTCGGTTTTGGAATCTGTAGGTTTAATTCTTTTCTTTTTGCGCAAGTCTCATAATGTTCTTTCAATCTCGGAATCTTATATAATTTTCTTTTGTGTGGATCTTCTCATATAATGGTACCTGTACAAGAATAGACGAGCGAAAAAAAACAATTTATAAATCCGGTGTAGGTAAAGAAGACTCGATAAATTGGAAAGAAAAATGCAACAAAACAAATAAGACTTCAGAAAGGATAAAATCTTAATCCAGTAAATTATTAATCTAGGTCGTAGTTATTCCTTTGCAACAGCACCAAAACTTGATGTGTGAACTATCGAGTAAATAAAATGCCTAATATTCACTTACCACAAGAATACGGACCAGTGTAATACCAGGGTCGAACTTAAGGACTAATGAAACCTAAGCTAAGAATATAACTAAACTAAGATGGACGAAAGTGATATGAGGTAAATCTGAGAATGCTAAATGAATTATGACACTGATGAGGACACGCGAAAGACTTAATTATTAAGAACACTACGGGTTTCGGGTTATCCGAATTGCAAGGGTGAAACCAACAAAAGATCATAAATCAATCAAACTATCTTGATAATGGGAAATTCATGCTCGTAAGTAGAGAATGGTTCTCTCGAAACCTAAACTCCTAACCACAATAACATGCAATCCTACCTCCCAACAGCGATTAACACAAAATTACGGTAGCATTAAGTATGCAATCCTAATTCCTGTGTAAATTAACCGAACGATCAGATTCTATTAATCAAACTCAATCAAAAATCAATATTTCTGGATTCACAATCTAACCTCCCAGTTAAACATGAAATCCTAAGTTATTGAGCGACCAACACAAGTATAGAACATTCATAACATTTATCGTAGAAACAAAATAAAAGAAATTTTGAAAGATCTAAGCATTAATGCATAAACATAAGAATCCCTTACAAAACCGATGTCCCTAACCCATAGCTAAAAGCCTACTCACTAATGGATTCTGTTGTAAAACAAGAGAAAACAATAATAGGCATGATAATGAGTAAGGAATATGATACCTCGGACTTCCCTATCTCGTCACCGATGGTCCGATGTTGTTTCCTTGCTTCTCCAACTTCTCCTGAGCTTTCCTATGTGTTATTCGTCCTCCCTTTCTGTTTTGAGTGTCCCTTGTATTTATTGGCGGCGACCCTCTTGTTTCCCATCATTTTAACTCTTTTTTAGGGTTATTGTCTCGGCACACGACCCATACGGGCTAAGTGGCCACCCCGCGCGACCTCGTCTTCCATATGCAACCCGAGTGGGCTTGGTGATTGCACGATTCATGTAGATTCTTCTGGAGGTGCAGCCCAAGCGGGCTAAGGGGACCACCCCGCATGGGGTTCATGTCTTTTCATGGGATATGATCGTGTTTTTGCTCCTTTCGCTCGATGATCGGGTATTCCGTGCAGTTCTTTGGCTCGAATCTACTCCGAGTTGTTTGTAGCTCCAAGTATGTGTAGTTGACTCCAAGAATCAAAATCCTTAAGTTTGATTATGCCTTGTCACCTTAAAACCTGAACTCAACAAAAGGACTAGATATAGGACATTCATGTCGGTTTTGTAATTTGTGATATGCAATCTACGTAAAAATGGTCTAAATGCATAGCCTAAAACTAACTCACACTACGTGTTATCATGTTCATATATTTGCCTCTCATGTGGATCCTTGTCAGAATAGTCATCCTTGCGGATGATTTGGTGTCGCCTTGGTCATCTCGGTAATTCTTCGTCCTCCTCCTCAAGATCGTGTCGTGGTGCGGTTCGACCTTCTCATCGTCTAGGTTGATAATCTAGTTTTTGTACTTCTTCCTCACCGTTTTCATGCATCGATGGTGCACTAGGTATAGGTTGCCTTTGTTCTTCTTCAAGGCAATTTATTCTCAACTCTATTTTTTAGAGCATTTGCATGATCATGTCAAGTTGGTTGTTGCGTGTAGTATTCTCTCCTTATTTGGCCATATTTTTTCTAGTTTTTTTAAACAATAAAAAAACCAAAAATTAATATTAGTTCAATAAAATGAATTTAAAAGGATAGAAGCGTACCTTTGGTCCTTGAATCGTGCTCTAATACCAAAATGATACAAGCCTTGAGGTTAAAACTCGAGACACGTTCGGAGAATCCTTGACTGGCCTAAGGGCACTCTTCATGCTCAAGTAGGATTCTTCGTGTCAAGGTTGATTTCTTGACTGTCCTAAGGGCATTCTTCAAGAAACCATCCGTTGACGGTGGAAGATGGTGAAGGATCTCTTAACTGGCCTAAGGGTTCTCTTCAAGATTCGTCCAAAGATGGTGGAGGATGGAGGTTAATTGTTGAAGTCAAGGTGTTTAGGGTGGAGCGATGGACACCACAAGAAGTGCAGAAACCTCTTAATTCAGTCGGATAAAGGCTTCAATTTTTACTAGAATAAGTTGAAGTCACTGTGTTCTTGACGCAGTTCAAGAATACGAAAAGAGTTTATTTCTTCAAAAATTTTAAGGTAATCTTAAAAATGAAAGTAGTCCTTTATATAGGAGACACTCTATGTTACAATAAGAAAAGTGTGTAAATAGATAACGGATTGATCTATTAGACATTGGGAATAATTTATGGTCGTTGGGAATCTTCGGAACGGGAAAGAAGATGAACTGGTGGGATAAGATTGGCTTGAAAGATTTCTTAGATGTTGGAGGGATTTTCTAGCTGTTGAAAAGGATAAATCAAGATCTTTATCTTCTGTGTGTGCTTATCTGTATCGCCTAAGCCCGTCGGTTCTAGGTGGACAGATTGAGGCCCACTTCAATATAGAACACCGACGTAACATTTGTTTGTTTAGGGGTCGAATCCTCCTTCGGATTAAGAGTCTCTCATGCCTCCATCACTATCTTTGCTTCCTTTTTACGCGAGCTCCTTGCTCGTCCATGTGTGAGTAGCTCGTGGGAAGATTCGGCCAGTTTGTTTCCTTGCAGTAGCTCCTCATTCGTGTGACCCTCCTTTGGTTCCTCTTCGAATCTGATGTCCTAATCAACTTTAGTCCATTCCTATTTTGTGATTGTAAATATATATATATCTAGTTTTGATTGGTCCTATAAATGACTTGATTATGATTGAGAATGTAAGTCGAAAAGACTTATATCCATAGCTCTAATTGATGAGTGGCCATGTAAAGCATTTGACAGATAATTGAGACGTAAGTCATGAAGACTAATATCTATAGTTGTAGTTGTTGAATGGCCTTAGAATGGACTTAATGGATAATATGATGGAAGTGTAATAGACTTTACAACAGCATAGCTCTATATGTGAAGTGGTCTGTAATTGTGACAGACTTGATGGAGTTATTGTTGAAATTAGTGTGAAGGTGGACCACCTTCTATGAAAGAGTATATAGTTTTTTTAGAGAACTCATAGAACCAATGTGAATGCATATGGCCATTAGAAGCGAATTGATTGTATCGTCGGAATAGCAAAAACTAAAGAATTGATATGTGTTATGCAGCCTTCAACTTGAGCCTTTGAAAGTTCAAGAATTAATTCGTTTTTAGTGGCATAAGGTGTTATCTCACATAACTACGTGTCAATTCAATCGAAATATATTGATACTTAAGTAACTTGATTTCTATATTTACTCATTTTCTCGTGTTTTGTTAAAAATATTAGTCATTTGCGGGGATTGTTGAGAAAAATAAATGACATCTATTTTTATGAAATAGGGTTTTTTCATTTGTCTCACATTGCTTGAGAAACTTATTTTTACCATTATATAAATAAACATGTCTCTTAATGTTATCAAAAGAAGCAAGTGAAAAGACGTTGAAAGAGTGGAGCTTTTACAAAAACTATCACGTGTGCGTCGCCGCTCGATTCGGACGGAACTGGGTTGGGGTCTGGTTTTTCTCTATGGTCTTTATCTTTTTATTTGATTAAAACTCCGTTTTGACTAATTCTTTTTACTTGTTCAAGTGTGACCTAATATTCAGAAGAAATTACCGAGTTTTGAATTTGTATGTGTTGCAAGACATCTTGAAAAATGACTACAACATCCATTGATTTTTTTTCAGAGTATTCCGATCCTTTTGGCTATTTCACTGTTTATAAAAAAGTTAATAATTTAATAGAACATCCGATCTCAATTATGTCGAAATATATTTTTAGGACAATGGTTCTCTACAATATAACTTTATTTTTTTATCATTTTTCAATAACAAAGATAAATTGCTAAATTAACTACATATTAAAATAAATTATCGTCTTTTCAAGATGTCTTGCAGCACATATGGATTCAAAACTCTTTTATTGTGAATTGCATCTAGTTGTGAAAAAAAAATCTTTTATTTATTTTTTTATTTATCTTGAAACGTTTTTTCTTGGGTTCATACATCAAAAAGCAAGGGCATTTGTCAAGATCCTGAGATGCACAAAATTCCACAAGCTTCACAACAACAAAATCTTGACAACTCAAAGTTATTATTTTTCTTATATTCAGTTCTTGAAATGTTAAAGCACATATATATATACAATATTTTATGAGCAATTATATTATATAAATAAATCATATGATCCATTAGTTTAATTGGTTAGCGTAGAATATAACGTAATAGGACGTAAAGTTCGCATTATTACATTATACAATTTTTTATATAACTCATCTATTTTTATGCATGTATATACATATAGTATATACTGTTTTGTCTCATTTGGATTTTTGTATTTGAATTATTAAGTGATAAAGTAAAGAAAATAATCAAATGTATCAAGAAAAAGTTGAAAATAAGCCAAAAGTGACTTTCACGAACCCAACTATACGAAAACATGGATTCTTTTTCTCCTATTTGATTGTTAATCAAATTAAACCATAATGCAACAAAGTTAGGTATCTAAAACAAGCGAACTCATTATCGTTATGATAATTTCTTTTAACAAAGTAAAGAAAAAAAAAACCAATAAAGAGAGGAAGATTGGAAATCACTACCCCGGGTCATGGGGTCGTTAATATGCCTTTTAATCCATATAAAAAACAATACTTTAATAATTAAAAATTCTAACAAAAATTAAATATTTTTGGCTTGTTTTCAAACTTCTGCTTTCCACTTGATTAACTTCCACAACTAGAGGACCATAAACTAATATCTTGTTGGTATTGTCGTTATTAATATGTTGGTAATTAGTTAAAGAGAATTAGGTGTTTAATACCGTAATATTCAAATCAAAACGAAGATACGATGAATTTCTTGTTTTGTCTGATCCAATGATTAATAGATTTGAATTTAACTCGACTAAAAAATTAATTCCAAAATTTATAATTATCATATATATATATATATATATATATATTTATATTTTAATAGATACTATACAATACTGTTGACGAGAAGAAGTGCCCGACCGGGTGGTGCGGGTGCGCCCGACCGGGTGATTTCAATCCAAAATGGCCCGTAGGTGACGAGTAGAAGTGCCCGACCGGGTGGTGCAGGTGCGCCCGCTCGGGCTGATTTCAATCCAAAATGGCCCGTAGGTTTACACGACTCGGGTTAGGTGACAACACGCTCGGGCATAGGTGCCCGCTCGGGTACCTCTGTATGCCCGCTCGGGCAACGTTGATCTGTTACGGATTTGTTGTTTATTTGTGAACAGATCTCTTGTATATAACCCTTGTAAAAACCCTAAAACGTGATGAATGATAAGAACATAGAATTGAGCCGTTTGATGCTCAACGTAACAAATACAACAAAATATATATTAGTGAAATCTACGACAATGCAAAATTATAGTTAAGTATCATACATTTTTTTAATTAATTATTTTGCAATAACTAGTTTGTAATTTGTGTATACATTAACCATAAGTTTATGAAATAATTGTTAATTATATAGATTTTCATTTGCTTAAATGTAGTGATTCTAGATCCATTTTTTATCTTACAATGATATATTAGGTAGTCACATATAAAAAAAGTTATCTATATGCATGGACACAAGTTGCTCAATGTTTCCTTAGCTTTAAAGGAAATGGCTACATAAAGACACAAAGAACACCCATTATATGATTGAGATGCTTCTTCTCTTTTTATTTTTATTTTTTATTTATTTACAATTATGATTTTTATATAAAACAATATCTAAGAATACCCATACTTGGCTCACAATAACCAATTATTATATATGGAATACATTAATATCCAAGAGATCCACCATTCTAAAACTATGATTCTAGATGTTGTATGGGTAAGATTTTTCTCGTTATATGTTAAAACATACGCTACATACATAAATACATACATGCACACATATATACATAAAACACATACACATATCATACATATATGTATAAATATATACATATACACATGTGTGTAGAAGCCGAGCAAGCGACTAGTCCCGAATGAGGATCTCCGGACACATTGGTGATTGAGGAACGACCTGCTGCAATGGCGTTTGCAGCCAAATCGAACCAGTCTTCACGTGTCTCGGATGACGAGAAAGCCAAGCTTCTATGCTCCAATTGCGGCCGCTCGGGACATTCTGCCGAAGGGTGTTTTCAGATTCTCGGCTTCCCGGAGTGGTGGGGAGATCGACCTCGAAACCGCACGGGACGGGGACGAGGCACATTCTCTTCTTCTGCTTCTGCTTCGTCCACCAGAGGACGTGGTGCTCCGAATTATGCCCGAGTTAACATGGCCGGAACTCTGTCTCAACCGAAGGTAACTACTGCAGATGGGGACGTGTTTCATGGCGTGAGTGACGAACAATGGAAGACGATTGCGGCACTGCTCAACGCCACCAAGATCGGAGCTACAGAGACTCAATCCGGTAATGTCTCTGATTCTTCTTGGATTATTGATTCAGGCTGTTCTCACCACATGACAGGTGATTCCTCCTACCTGACGGATGTCACGGATATTGCTCCGTGTTCGATTTATTTACCGGATAAACGTCGATATTTGGCATTGAAACAAGGAAATGTTCGGTTGGGCAGAAATTTGGTATTGACAGATGTGTTTTTGGTTGAGGGGTTGAGTTTCAATCTTATTTCGTTGTCTCAGTTAGAGCAACAGGATTATGTGGTACACTTCGCTAACAAGTTGTGCGTAATTCAGGCCTGAATTACCAAGATGGTGATTGGAGCGGGTGAGTTACGAGATGGTTTATATTATTTCCGTGGTGTTGAGACGGCTGCGACAGTTCGGACGGGTTCTCTTTGTTCGAGAGATACGTGGTATCGACGACTTGGACATCCTTCTCCGAAGGCTTTAGATTTGATTCCTGTTTTGAAATTTTCTCCTCATTCTGAGACCTCGAATAAGGCGTGTGACGTTTGTATCCGCGCTAAACATGTTAGAGATTGTTTTCCCGACAGTTCCAATAAAACTTCATCTATTTTTGAGCTTATCCATTGTGACGTGTGGGGGCCATATCGCGTTCCGTCTTTCTCAGGTGCCAAATATTTTTTGACCATTGTGGATGATTTCTCGCGAGGTGTTTGGGTTTATTTGTTGACAAATAAAAGCGAAGTTTCTACTCATATTCGTCAGTTTTTTGCGATGGTGGATCGACAATTTGACAAACGAGTTAAAATTGTTCGTTCGGACAACGGCACAGAGTTCATGTGTCTTCAACAATTTTTCTTAGACCACGGTATCGTTCATCAGACTTCATGTGTTGGAACACCACAGCAAAATGGAAGGGTCGAACGTAAACATCGACACATACTGAACATTGCTCGTTCCTTGCTTTTTCAAGCAAATTTACCCATTGAATTTTGGGGTGACAGTGTCCTTGCTGCAGCTTTTCTCATCAATCGCACTCCATCCTCCGTTATTGGGAATCAGACTCCTTTCGCGGTATGGTATGGCTCGGAACCAGACTACTCACATCTGCGTGTTTT
>CM071869.1:4823991-4843378 GCA_036759665.1 Gynandropsis gynandra
CGTTCCAACGGATGCCCGTTGGAACTTTTGAAAA
This sequence comes from Gynandropsis gynandra, assembly GCA_036759665.1. Classification (NCBI taxonomy): domain Eukaryota; kingdom Viridiplantae; phylum Streptophyta; class Magnoliopsida; order Brassicales; family Cleomaceae; genus Gynandropsis; species Gynandropsis gynandra. Next base: position 4,824,026 of record CM071869.1, read on the forward strand.
AAAAAATAAAAAAATAAAAAAAAAATTTAAAACTAAAAGGTTTTTAATAAAAATATCAAAATTATATTACAAACCACCTAAATTAAAACTATTTCCTATTACAAATCGTTTAGGTCGGTTGCGTCGTTATCATCCCCACCATCACCACCACCATCCCCTCGAGACGGAGTTGCATCCGAATCGAGCCCCGGTTCTTGCTGCGGTGTTGATCCCCTCACCTGGCCCGACAACAACTCGATGATGCTCTCCAAATGTTGTATCTTCACTGATTGTTGCGCCGTTTCAGCTCGTTGTTCTCGAAGTTGTGCTTCGAGTTCTTCGATCCGCCGTTGTTGAGAAAAACTCTCTTGGACCGATGGAGGTACCGACGTTACGTCTTCGAGGATGTCCTTTTGAAGGCTCCGAGACCGTACAGGCGTCCCTTATACGGTTTCACCGACTACAAAACAAATAAAAGTAACGCTAGAATTTAACAAATTATTTGATTACTAATTTAGAAACAAAATAATAACTTCTTACCTCTAAATAGATTTGGTCCTTTTGTAAAGGACTGAGGTCGTCGGGGCTTGAACCGCAAGCTTGAGATTGCTATGTGATCTTCTCCGTCACAGCTCTCACGGTTCGGGTCGCTCGAGGATTGACGAGTTCCGGTTCTTCGGCCTCTTCCCCGACAACCGACTTCTTCTTTGCGTGGGTTTCTAATACCACTTCAAGAAGAGTCGGTTCTCTTCCCATCCGTTGCGTCTACAATATAAAAAATTTTTTTTTAGATAAATATTTAAATGAATAAAAAATCTAAATAATTTAAAATTTACCAATTCTTTGCGTCTACAATATAAAAAATTTTTGTTAGATAAATATTTAAATGAATAAAAAATCTAAATAAATTAAAATTTACCAATTCTTTTTTTCTTATCGCGAATGATTTTGATCCCGAAGTATGGCGATGGGGACCATCTCCGGGAACCTTCTCACCGTAGCGATTTTTTTTAGCCTTCTCGCTCTTGGCCTTGAATGATGGGGACTCCCAATGCGCAATCAATTTGTTGAAGACCGTTTCGGTTGCCCATTTCGGTCTGCTGTTGTTGGCGTAGTAGTTCCGCTTCGCACCATTCATCATGATGCGCAACCGAATCTGCATATCGCGCACCCATGCAGTGAAGATGCGCGTTGTATGAATTCGGCGCCATCTGTATGAACGCTGCAAACAAATTTATATTATTAGTAGTTTTCAAATATATATATGTAATTATAAAATTCAAATATAATTACAAAAACTTACCACAAAAGTGCGCCACCATCGCTGGCGCACAACTTCTGGCGTAACTTGCCAGGAGTAAAACAGATCGTCTTGCATCGATCCTTGAATCATGTTGTTATTTGTGTGTCTTAAGACATCACGCTAAATGGTGGCGCGTCTGCCTTTCCAACGGACTTCCGTTACAATTTGTAACGGATGACCGTTGGGAATCTGAAAAACGGTTAAGAAAAGCTGCAAATTCGGCAGTAATGATTACTTTTTCCAACGGGCATCCGTTACAAGCATTAACGGACGTCCGTTGGAAAGTAACACGTGGCTTCAATGTGGCGGAAATTTACCATTACAACTTTCCAACGGATATCCGTTACACATTCTAACGGATATCCGTTGGGAACTGTGAAAATCGAGAAATTTTTCTAAGTGTCGGGTGCGAATTTACCCTTGCAACGGGCCAACGGTTATCTGTTACCATTTGCAACGGATATCCGTTGGGACTGTTGGGAATCCTTAAATTTTTTCTAAGTGTCGGGTGCGAATTCAACAACCGTTAATAGTTTCAACGGGCGAACGTCAACATTGTTTATATAACATCGTTCATTGACATTTTACGTCATTTACATTAATTACAAATCATATACATGTATTGCACATAAACATAATAAACATTATTGTATTTACATTTCTTCTTCAGTAGATTCTTCGATGGGCGAGTCGTCTTTCGCTTGTTCATTGAATTCATCGCCGTTTTCATCTTCAGCATCTTCCGGTTCAACGTCTTCATAATCGCGTATGAGTTCTCCGTCTATGTCATTCCTCGCAAGAATCTCCTCGCGATTTGTATCAATTAAACGAATCGGCTGCGGATGATCGGGTTGCAACGGATCTTCTTTGTCATCAGAGCTTATGATCCCTCGTGGCTTGATCTTTACTACGGACCACCACTCCTCTCTTCGACGTTTCAATGTTGTTGGATATTGCACGTAACATACTTGATCTGCTTGATCTATTGTGATGAAGGGATCATACTTACCATATTGTCGTGCCGGGTTGACGTCAATTCCTCCCCAACGGTTTTTTCGTATTCCGCGTCCTACGGTTGGGTCAAACCACTGACATTTAAAAAGCATAACCTTCAACCCAACGAGACCGGCATATTCCAGTTGTATGATTTGGTGCAAAATACCGTAGAAGTTATCACCCTCTATATCACTATTAACGCAAACTCCATAGTTGTATGTGCTTCTATGTTTTCCGTGTTCGTACGTGTGGAACGTGTAGCCGCGAGTAAACAAGATTGGCCAACACATGACATTTCGTGCGGGACCATTAGCCAAATCTTTTATCCACGTAGGATGTCTTTCATCAGAACATTTCACCTGTATGTATAAAAAAAACAAATTAATACTCTTATATGCAATTAATTTACATAAATGTGTGTACGAGTACTTACGTAGTCTCTAAACCACGATCCATAATGTTGAACTTTCATGTCTGTGAGTTCATTTGCATTTAGATGAGGATATGTACCAAGCACTTCTTCGTCAAATATCCTGAATAATGAAAATACGTTATATTTTCATATATATATATAAATATAAAGATTGAAATTATAATATGTACCATGTACATACCTTTCGAACGGTAATAACTCTTGACAATTAAGTAGTATATATGTGTGGACATGATTATACTCCTCAGGTGTTAACCAATATTCATCGGATTTTCCTCCTGTACGTCCAATCGGTGTAAACATGTCAGGAATTGTGCCAAACTGCGGATTATATTGATACAGATAATTTGTGTGATCATCCGCTGCACGTCGCTCTTTCGTCTGAATATGCGACTCGAAATAAAATGTGCTGAAATATGTGATTTCTTCCAGCAAGTATTGTTTAACAATAGAGCCTTCGACCGCTGCTTTGTTTTTTGCTTTTTTCTTTAAATGAAAGAAGAACCTTTCGAAAGGATACATCCATCTGAATTGAACTGGCCCACCGAGTATTGCCTCATCTGGTAAATGTATTGGCAAATGTTCCATGACATCGAAGAATGAAGGCGGAAAAACCTTTTCCAATGCACATAATACTTCAGAGATATTGTTTTTCATTACTTCCAAGTCATCACCTTTTAAATTTCTCGAACATATATCTCTGAAAAATATGCTGATTCCGCATAACACATCGTGAACATTACGTGGTAAGAGCTCAGCAAATGCGATTGGAATGAGCCGCTGCATGAAAACGTGACAATCGTGACTTTTTAAACCGATCAGCCTCGAACCGACAATATCCACACACCGAGCAATGTTCGATGCATATCCATCGGGAAACTTAACGTCCTCTTTTAACCACTTTAATAATGCTGTTTTGGCCGGACTAGACAATCTGAATACTGGGATAGGTGACCTTCCATCCCGTAATTCCAACTCTGGTCGTCGGCATATTGACTTCAAATCTTTCCTCGATTGTATATTATCTTTCGTTTTACCCGTCACATTCAAAACAGTATTTATGATGTTATCGAAAAAGTTCTTCTCGATATGCATAACATCTAAATTATGACGTAATATCAATGATTTCCAGTATGGTAGTTCCCAAAAGATACTACGTTTATACCAGTTATGCCATTCACCTTGACCTTTTGGTTTACGATGCCCACGATCTCCACCGCATTCTACTGATTCTTGTAAATCCTCCATTGTGTTCAATCTTTCGTAAAGGATTTGTGTTCCGGTTTGCATGCACGGTGCCTCTTTTTTTTGAACCACGTTCTTCCGAAAATGTTTTTTATCTCTCCTGAAAACATGACCACGAGGAAGAAATCTTCTATGACAATCAAACCAACATGGTTTCTTACCATGTACTAGTCGAAATGAATCTGTATCCTCCATACAATAAGGACATGCTAATCTTCCGTGCGTGCTCCATCCTGATAACATTCCATACGCAGGAAAATCGCTAATTGTCCACAACAAGACCGCTTTCAATCTGAAATTTTGCTTAGTACTGACGTCATAAGCAATGATTCCTTCATTCCATAACTGTCGTAATTCATGAATTAAGGGCTGCAAAAATACATCGAAACTTTTCTTCGGATGTTCTGGTCCTGGAATAAGCAACGTCAGAAACATTACCTCTCTTTTCAAACACATCTCGGGAGGTAAATTATAAGGAGACAAAATCACCGGCCAGAGGGAATATTGACTTCCCGATTGTCCATAGGGACTAAAACCATCCGTGCACAGGCAAAGATAAACATTTCTCGTTTCACGTGCAAACTCGGGAAATATTACATTGAAATCTTTCCAAGCCTGACCATCCGATGGATGTTGCATTACACCTTCGGTCGTGGAGTGTTCGGCGTGCCATCTCATTGCTGCAGCGGTTTTTTTTATTCATATAACCTTCTCAACCTGTTTGCTACAGGCATATAAAACATTTTCTTGTATGGTACGTATTTCCGTGAAGATGGTTTTTTAGGCCGAAATCTGCTTGCACCGCAAAACTTGCATTCCAACAAGTCTTTATCATTTCCCCAAAACAACATGCAACTGTTTCTACAAACATCAATTTTCTCATGTGGCATTCCCAAGTCTTTTAACACATTCTTCGTTTCGTAGTATGTCTCGGGAGCTTGGTTATTTTCCGGTAAATATTCCCGCATTGTTTTACAAAATGAATCCATGCAATTTTCAGCCACATTGTAGTCTGTTTTAATACTCATCAATCTTGAAGATAAAGATAAACGAGACTGACCTTCACGACAACCTTCATATATAGGTTGTTTCGCCAAATCCAATAGGTTGAAGAATCGACGTGCATCGATGTTCGGCATCTCTTCATGCGTTTGTTCATTAACAACTCCAGGAAAAGCATCTGACACCATTTCCACATATGGATTGGTCGTTGATTCTTCATAAATAACTTCTTCATTTCGTTGTACTTGTGCATCTTGCACACTATCTCTAACACCGCAATCTTCGCCGTGAAAAAACCAAATTTCGTAATTTTCAACGAAACCCACCTTATACAGATGTTTGCAAACATTTTCTTGACTCCGATACTTCATGTTTTTGCATCTTTTGCATGGACATAACATTGTCCCCCGTTCTTGACACAAAGGCTGCATCGATGCAAAACTCATGAATTGCTCTAATCCGTGTAAGAATTCTTGCGTAATCTCTTCGGTTACAGGATCTTTTCTTCTATACATCCACTCCCTTGATCTATATATATTTCGATTCGAAGACGACGATATTTTTTCGAAAATGTTTTTGTTGTTGATGGTTTGACGCACTTGTTGGTAAGATCTAAATAACTAACGTTCCAACGGATGTCCGTTGGAAATTGCAACGGATAGCCGTTGCAGGTTCACGGGCCGTTAGCCTCGAAATTCAAAAAATCAACGGTAATCCGTTGCTATTTCTAACGGCCTTCCGTTAACCATTTCAACGGATGCCCGTTGGAACGCTTTTCCTCGGTTTTTTTCGATCTATAACGATCAATATCCTTTCGTTATTCGTTATAATGCGTTATTTTTTTACGATCTATAATTCGTTATATTTGTAAATGCTTACAAATTCGTTATAATTCGTTATTTTTTGGATATTAAAATAGTTTACGTTTTGATAATTATGATATTAATGATATAAGTGGAACTTATTTCATATCGGACTCAATCAATACGCAAAAAACCGAAATATAGAGTCTAAAATTTCATTTATATCTCTTTTTACATGATTAACATAAGATAACAATAATAATTAAATAAAAAAATAACTTTAACATAGAATTCTATCGATCCGACAACTACCTCCGTCACCAAAACCAGTCATAATCGAATCCAAAACCACCTTAATAAACTTCCTCACCATCCGGTGAGAAAGTTTATAAAAGTGGTTTTAGATTCAACCATGAATACAATACTTGATATCGGTGGTTTGTTTGATTCATATTCGACAGCTACCTCCGTCACCAAAACCAGTCATAATTGAATCCAAAACTACCTTAATAAACTTCCTCACCACCAGGTGAGAAAGTTTATAAAAGTAGTTTTAGATTCAACCATGAATACAACAGATACTTCATATCCGTCATCAGAACTAGTACCTTATCTCAATGATCGAATGCAAAACAACCTTTAATAAACTTACTCGGTAAGAAAATTTATCAAAGCTGTTTTGGATTCAACCATTGAGAAGGAAGATACTTGATTTTGGTGGTGAATATATCATATTGGTTGATATTGATATTGTTTTAGATTCAACCATATATATAGTGAAATTTCCAACGGACTTCCGTTGGCATTTGTAACGGATGTCCGTTGCAAGGCCTCACGAATTTATTTCGACGGTTGAACCTCGAAATTAACTATATCAACGGCTATCCATTACAAATGGTAACGGATGCCCGTTACAAGGTCTCACGAATTCATTTCTACGGTTGGACCTCGAAATTAACAATATCAACGGTCCTCCGTTGCAATCTGTAACGGATGTCCGTTACAAAGAGTAACGGATGACCGTCAGAATATTTTTCCCCGGTTTCTAACGGCCTGGCAACGGATATGTCCAACGGATATTATCCGTTACAATCCGTCGCAAATTGTTAACGGATTTGTAACGGATTTTGTAACGGAAACGTTCCGTTAAAATCCGTTAAAAATTCCAACGGATTTGCAACGGATTCTCTCCCGTTGAAAGCATTAACATATCCGTTGCTATCCGTTAGAATTTGTTTCCAACGGACGGATCCGTTGCCCCGTCCGTTGGAATTACCTTGTTTTTTTGTAGTGATCCATTGGGGTTTCCAACGGATGTCCGTTGAAAATTGCACCATTTAGATCAAAACCAAAGATTGCAGCAAACCATCAATAACAAACATATTGTCGACAAAATGTCATCTTCTTCAAATAGAGATATATATATAGATCGAGAGATTGGATGTATAGAAGAAAACATCATATAACCGAAGAGATTACACAAGAATTCTTACACGGATTGGAGCAATTCATGAGTTTTGCAACGATGCAACCTTTGTGTCAAGAACGTGAGACAATGTTATGTCCATGCAAAAGATGCAAAAAATAAAGTATCGAAGTCAAGAATTTTCTTGCAAACATCTTTACAAGGTGAGTTTCGTTGAGAATTATGAAATTTGGTTTTTTTCACGGCAAAAATTGCAGCGTTAGAGATATTGTGCAAGATGGACAAGTAGAAAGAAATGAAGAAGTTATTTATGAAGCATCAATGACCATCCATATGTAGAAATGGTGTCAGATGCTTTTCCTCGAAATGTTAATGAACAAACGCATGAAGAGATGTCGAACATCGATGCACGTCGATTCTTCAACCTATTGGATTCGGCGAAACAACCTATATATTAAGGTTTTCGTGAAGGTCAGTCTCGCTTATCTTTATCTTCAAGATTGATGAGTATAAAAACAAACTACAATGTTGCTGAAAATTGCATGGATTCATTTTGTAAAACCATGCGTGAATATTTACAGGAAAATAATCAAGCTCCTGAGACATACTATGAAACAAAGAATGTGTTAAAAGATTTGGAAATGCCACATGAGAAAATTGATGCTTGTAGAAACAGTTGCATGTCGTTTTAGGGAAATGAGAAAGATTTGTTGGAATGCAAGTTTTGGGGTGTAAGCATATTTCGGCCAAAAAAACATCTTCACGTAAATATGTACCATACAAGAAAATGTTTTATATGCATGTAGCAAATAGTTGGAGAAGGTTATTTGAATAAAAAAACCATCGCGACAATGAGATGGCACGCAGAACACTCGATGGTCGAAGATATAGTACAACATCCATTGGATGGTAAGATTTGGAAAAATTTCAATGAAATATTTCCTGAGTTCGCGTATGAAACGAGAAATGCTTATCTTTGTCTATGCACGGATGGTTTTAGTCCATATGGACAATCTGGAAGTTAATATTCTTCGATCATGGAGCATTCTTCGATGTTATTAGAAAAAGTTTTTCCGCCTTCATTTTTCGATGTCATGGAGAATTTACCAATACATTTACCAGATGAGGCAATACTCGGTGGACCAGTTCAATTCAGATGGATGTATCCTTTCGAAATTTTTTTCTTTCATTTACACGAAAAAGCAAAAAACAAAGCAGTGGTCGAAGGATCTATTGTCAAACAATACTTGCTGGAAGAAATCACATATTTCACTATATTTTATTGCGAGTCGCATATTCAGACGAAAGAACGACGTGCAACGGATGATCACACAAATTATCTATATCAATATAATCCGCAGTTTGGCATAATTCCTGAAATGTTTACACCGATTGGACGTACAAGAGGTATTTCCGAATATTGGTTAACTCTAGAGGAATATAATCATGTCCAAACATGTATACTACTAAATTGTCAAGAGTTATTACCGTTTGAAAGATGCAAAACAATATTATTCAATCTTTTAAATATATATGTATATATATACAATATTAACGTCTTTTCATTATACAGGATATTTGATGAAGAAATACTTGGTACATATCCTCATCTAAACACAAATGAACTCTTAGACATGAAAGTTCGACATTATGGCTCGTGGTTGAGAGACTACATAAGTACTCGTGTACACATATATTAAAACTAATTGCATTTATTATAAAGTATTCATTCGTTTTTATTATACGTACATGTGAAATATTCTTATGAAAGACTTCTTACGTGGTTAAAAGATTTGGCTAATGGTCATGCATGAAATGCTATGTGTTGGTTAATCTTGTTTACTCGCGGCTACACGTTTCACACGTACGAACACGGAAAACATAGAAGCACATACAATTATAGCATTTGCGTTAATAATGAAATAGATGGTGATAACTTATACAGCATTTTGCACGAAATCCTACAAGTGGAATATCTCGGTCTCGTTGGGTTAAAGGTGATGCTTTTTAAATGTCAATGGTTAGACCCAATCGTAGGACGTTGAATACAAAAAAACCATTGGAGAGGAATTGACATCAATCCGAACGACAATATGGTAAGTATGATCCATTCATTACAATAGATCAATCAGATCAAATATGTTACGTGCAATATCCAACAACATTGAAACATCAAAGAGAGGAGTGGTAGGTCGTAGTAAAGATCAAGCCACGAGGGATCATAAGCTCAGATGATAAAGAAGATCCGTTGCAACCCGATCATCCGCAGCCGATTCATTTAATTGATATAGATCGCGAGGAGATTCTCGCAAGAATTGACATAGACGGAGAATTCATACGCGATTATGAATATGTTGAACCGGAAGATGCTGAAGATGAAAACATCGATGAATTCAATGAACAATCGAAGGAAGACTCGTCAATCGATGAAGTTACTGAAGAATAAATGTAAATATAGTAATGTGTATGATGTGTAATAATGTAGATGGTATAATGTAAATGATGTGTAATAATGTAGATGATGTTTAATCGAACAATCGAAATGTTAATACAATCGAAGAATATATAAATGATGTGTAATGTTTTAGAACTTCATATGATCTAATACCAACGGGTATCCGTTGGAAATATCAACGGATGTTTGTTGGAACATGAAATCGCCTCCGACACTTAAGAGAAAATTTCTAAGTTTCCATAATTCTAACGGGCATCTATTGGAAAATACTAACGGACATCCGTTGCAACTATACCAACGGGCATCCATTGAAAAATTTTAACGGATCTCCGTTGGAACTCGAAATCGCCTTTGACACTTAAAAATATTCTAAGTTTTCTATAATTTTAACGGGCATCCGTTGCAAAATTGTAACGGACATCCATTACAAATATACTAATGGGCATCCGTCGCAAGTATTGATGGATGTCCGTTAGAAATTTTTGTAACGGGCATCAGTTACAATTTCCAACGGATGCCCGTTGAAAAGTGTAATAGAAATTCCAGCGGATGCCCGTTGGAAATACAGAGCATCATGTCAATTTACTACGTCCGTTGAGATGACGTAATTTTCAACGGGCATCCGTTGGAAATTTCTACAAATAAAATGTTGAAAAGTTTCATTTTCAATACAAATCAAAACCTCAAAATCCTCTCAAACACTCCATTTCACACAGAAAACATATTTACAAACACTAAACACGAAAATGAGGGCTAGACGATTCATAGGTTAGGGATGTATGCTGGCTGGTTCAGCGGGAGCTCCTCCCTCGCCTCAAACGCCAACATATCGCCCTTCTACACCCATATCGGCACCGCTGATATTTGATGAAGAGGAAAATATGGTGGATATCAATTCCTTAATCGATAATTTTGATGGGTGTCCCGCTCTTCAAATTATCGATCCCGATCGTCCTGCCAGGATGCTATGGTAAAAAAAATATTATTTGTATTTATATTGTTGTAATTTATAAATATTATCTAACTTTTTAATTTTAATTTGCAGGTTTGACTTGGATGATGAGCTAAACATACGAACAACGACATCATCCAAGGGTCCTTACAAGACCAACTATACTATTCCTGACAAGTTACGCCAGAAGTCGTACGCCACCGATGTGTGATGCACTTTTATCGTAAGTTTTCAAATTACATTTCATTTAAAATGATTATTTATATACGTTATAAACTAACACATTATAAATTATTTTGCAGGGCGCATACAGATGGCAGATGAAGGATACGACGCGCATCTACATGGCATGGGTCCGCGACATGCAGGCTCAGATGCACATGATGATGAACAACTCCAAGCACAACTACTACACCAAAAATCGCAAACCAACATGGGCAATGGACGAGGTTTTCAATCAATTGATTCAGCATTGGGAGTCAGAAGACTTCAAGGCCATGAGCGAGAAGGCCAAAAAATATCGGTACGACGAAAAGGTTCCTGGAGATGGTCTGCATCGCCATACTTCGGGATCAAAATCATTTTCGAAAAGAAAACAAGAATTGGTAAATTTATTATTATTTAAATTTTTGGTTTTTTACAATATTTATCTAATTAATTTTATTTTATATCACAAATGTAACGGATAGAAAGAGAACCGACTCTTCTTGAGCTGGTATTGGAAACCCACGCCAAGAAGAAGCCGGTCGTCGGGGAAGAGATCGACGAACCCGAACTCGTCGATCCTCGAGCGGAAAAGACCGTGAAAGTTGTGACGAAGAAGATCACATAGTAATCACAAGCTTGCGGTTCAACTCCCTACGAGCTCAGTCCTTTACAAAAGGACAAAAGTTATTTAGAGGTAAAAACTTATTCTTTTATCTTTCGATTATTAATAAAATAATTTGTAAAAATCTAACTCTAATTTTGTTTGTCTTGTAGTCGGTGAGACCGTATAAGGGGCGTCTATACGGTCTCGGAGAACTTCAAAAAGATATCGTCGAGGACGCCACGACGGTACCTCTCACGGTCCAAGAGAGCTACACGCAACAACGACGTATTGATGATCTCGAAGCACAACTTTGAGAAACTCGAGCTCAAGTGGCGCAGCAAAACTCCTAAATACAGCAGTTAGAGAGCGTCATAGAGTTGCTATCCGACCAGGTGAGGGGGTCAACGCCGTGGCAAGAAGCGGGTCTCGATTCGGATGCAACGCCGTCTAGAGGTGCTGGTGATCGGGGAGATGATATCGGCCCAACCGATTTAAATGAAATGTAATAGGATTAGTTTTAATGTTTTTGTAAACAATTTTATTATTTTGATTAAAAACTGTTTATGCTTATACATTATTTTTATTTTTTTTATTTTTTTATTTTTTTATTTTTTGTTTTCCAACGGATGCCCGTTGCAATTTCTAACGGGCATCCGTTGGACGCTATTTTCCCGCCAAATGGAAAAGGATGAACGTCGCCATTTCCCGCCAATTTCCAACGGATGCCCGTTGAAAAGTTTAAAATCCCGCTCTTTTTTCCCACCTGGATGGCAACAGACGTCCGTTAAAACTTGTTAACAGACATATGTTACAATTTTTCAACGGTCTTCCGTTGCAATTTTGTAACGGGCATCCGTTACATATTATTTCAACGGTCGTCTGTTGCAAAATTTCAACGGCTTTATCCGTTGACCGTCTCGTTACAAATTTGCAACAGCTAATATCCGTTGCAACTCCGTTGCGAATTGCAATGGATCCCGATTTGCAATGAGTGATTCTCGACGGCCACAGATGCGTTGTCGTTCGTTGGGAAACGCTCTTTTCAATGGACTTAAGGCGTTTTCCAACGAATTTTTCCGTTGGAAAATGCCTATTTTTTATGGTGAACAAAGTGAAAGACTCTAATATTTTGGGTGTTGTGACTACAGAAACTACATCTACATGAGATTCTTCTGTGGATTTATGGCATGTTCGTTTGGAACATCCTGTTTTTCAAGTGTTTTCTATGTTGTCGGGCATTAGTTTTGATTCTATTTAAATACCACGTCAAATAAAGTCTATGATACATGTCTTTGTGCTAAACAGACACAAGTAGTTTTCCCTCTAAGTAGTAATAAGACTACTCATATTCATGAACTTGTTCAGTGTGATGTGTTGATGAATACTCACGCGCGGTCTGGCTCTATTTTTTGTGAACCATGTCTGATGTTTCTATACACTCGCGTAGTTTGAGCATTCTTGTGGAACGTCAATATTCAAAAAAGGTCAAGCGGATTCGTAGCGATACTGGCACTGAGTTTTGTGTATGAATATTTTTCAGCTAATAGTATTATTAACGAAACTTCGTATATTGGAACCCTACAACATAATGGTCGCACTGAACGAAACCATAGACATATCTTGAATGTTTCTCGAGCATTATTATTTCAAGGAGCATTACTAGTTTATTTCTGAGAGAGAGTATTATTGTCATTGGTTATCTTATCAATTATACTCAAAACTATGTTCTTCAAGGGAAGACAACGTCTGAACTCTTGAATAAGAAACCAAATCTTGTTAATCTATGTGTATTTGGACCACTTTGTTATGCATACAACCAACAACATGGTGGTAAAAATTTTATATTACGCAGTCGTCGCATATTTGTGGGTTATTCTTTTGAGTAGAAAAGTTGGAGGTTGTTCGATCTTGAACAAAAAGTCTTCTTTGTTTCTCACGATGTGAAGTTCTTTAAAGAAGAATTTCCTTTTTCGCCCTATTTGGTCAACAGATTTTTCCAATCTCTACATCTCGTTCTATTTTGGTAGCTCTCACATTTAATGATACTATTGTAGATGACATGCCTTATATTCCAAACATCTCTAACTTTTGTAATTGATGGTTCGAATTTCCTTATTGAAAGATCTTTTTCCATGACCAATTTGGATGACACAAGGGGGTTTGAGTTCCATCGTTTTATTCTGTTGTTTTACCATCTATTTCGTCTACAGAACAATTGTCTTCAGAATGTTTTAGGTCGTGACTACCATATAAAACACCCATCTACAAATTTACGAGATTTGTATCGTGATGTTCATGTTTTGAGTTGTTCACAAGATGACTTATCTTCTTTCACTCCCTCTAATACGTCTCATTCTCTTTCTGCTTATTTGTCAGGTGATCATATTCCTATTAGTCATCGCACCTTTGCAGCGACCATTTCTACACAGTTTGAACCTCGTATTCACATAGAGACATTTCACGATGAACTTTGGTATCTAGACATGCAATATGAACTCGATGCCTTGGAAAAAAACCAAACACTGTCACTCCAATATTTATCAACAGAAACGAAATCAATCAGATGCAAGCGGATCTATAAGATCAAGTATTATTTTGCTGGTAAGGTGGAATGATACAAAGATTGTCTTCTGGTTCTTGGTAATAATCAAGTTAAAGGCATTGATTATGACGAGACATATATGTTCGTGGAAAAATAGAAAAAGTACTAACACAATTAGTTGTGGTTGCTGATTGAAATGTTCATCAGATGGATGTACACAATGTTTTTTTACATGGTGATTTATATGATGAGGTTCATATGAAACTTCCACCTGGTTTTCGAGATGAAAAAGATCCTTGAGTTTGTCGCCTTCATAAACCTTTGTATGGTCTTAAAAAGGCTTTGATGTGTTGGTTTGATAAGTTGTCTAAGGCTTTAATTCTTTATGGTTATGTCTAGTCATTGACAGATTACGCGTTATTTACTCTTCATAAAGGTAGCGTTCGACTAAGAATCTTGGTTTATATAGATGATTTGATAGTCTCCGGTAACTCTTCACCACATATTCAACATTTTAAAATTTATCTGAACTCATGTTTTAACATGAAGGGCTTGGTACTTTGAAGTATGTTCTTGTATTGAGGTGGTTCGTTGCGCTTGCGGTATATATCTATATCAAAGAATATGTAATTGACATCATTTCTGAAGTATGATTAATGGGATCCAAGCCGTCTTTATTTTTAATGAAACACAATAATCGTTTGAGACTCCCAACAACATTACTTCTCTTTGATCTCGAACGTTTTCGATGTCTCGTTGGTCGAATTATTTAGTTTTGTGTCACTCATCATACTTGTGTTACAGTATTCACATGTTATCACAGCTTTTACAAAATCTCACGGTTGACCATTGGGATGTTATTTTACGGGTGGTTCATTATTTGAAGACTAGTCTAAGTCAATGTGTTCTTCTCAAGGCCATCATTGATTTATCTCCGGTGGCTTAATGTGATTGGGCATGATATCCTCGCACTCATCGTTTAATCACTAGTTGGTTTCTTACTATAGGTGGTTCACCTATTTCATGGAAGATCAAGAAGCTGAAAACGATATCGTGTTCATCTGTTTAAGTTGAGTTCCGTGCAATGGCAATGATCAAATTAAATGGTTAAAGTTATTGCTTGTTAGCTTGAGTGTCTCAAACTTCCGTTCTATTCGGTTGTATTGAGATAGTCAGTTTTATATCTGCATCATTGCAAATCCAATTTTCCATGAATATA
The DNA here is from genome assembly GCA_036759665.1 of Gynandropsis gynandra. Classification (NCBI taxonomy): domain Eukaryota; kingdom Viridiplantae; phylum Streptophyta; class Magnoliopsida; order Brassicales; family Cleomaceae; genus Gynandropsis; species Gynandropsis gynandra. The sequence continues at coordinate 4,839,192 of CM071869.1, forward strand.
CAAAGCACATTGAGGTCAATTGTCATTTTGTTCGCAATGAGATTTTCGTCAGAACGTTTGAGACACATCATGTCTCTACTTGTTACCAGCTTGCCGACAATTTAATGAAGTCACTCGGAAAAAAAGAATTTAATGTTTTTATTTTGAAATTGGGTATACAAAATCTGTACGCACCAACTTGGAGCCTGATTGGTGGATACGCAAACGCCCGTAAATGTGGCGTTTACATTTTCTGGCTATTACAGACGAAACGAAAAAGCGACAAGTGGAATCATTATTGCCCGCAAATACCGCCAGTCGTGGAATTTCGAAAATCAAGTAGAATGTTGCGATTGTGATTGCGTTTGGTGGCGATTTGAAAAATGACAAAAATATTCATATACAACCATCAAAAATTATATATACATATATATTAATATATATTCATGTCGACAAATATGTATATACACATAAGAATACATGTATATACACATATTCACATGCATATATACATGTATACATTTACAATATATACAAGTATATACATAGGTATACGCATATATATAAATGGTTAGACATATCAATACATATATACAATCTTCTATACATATATACACAGAAATTTGTACCCATATACACATATATATACACACACATGCATTCATAAAAAACGAGATATACATATATATATATTCAACCACAAAAATACATTTACATACAAACATATATAACTATATATACATATATATATACACATATATATACGTATTCATCTATATATACAAAAATATATGCATATATACACACATTAATAAAAAATAGAGATATACACACATTTATAAATACAAAAATACATATATAGATGTGTATATATGCATATTATATCTATATATACATATATACATAAACTCACAAATATACATACATATACATATATGTTATAATATATGTTTGTGTGTATACAACGTATATTTTATACATATATGTATGTATACATGTGTATATAATTACGTGTATAAGTGCATACATATATGTACATCTTTTGAAAATTTACAAAACAATTTAATTAACTTAAAAATATTTGAAAATTATAACTAAAATTATATAAATTTTTTTTAAAATTAAATAAATTCTTTATTAATAATAAATATTTTTTTGTAATTGTTGTTCTAAACACAATTGTAACGATTTCTCACCATTCGCTCGAAATTACAACAACTTGCAATCGCTACAAAATACAATGATTTTACTAGTCAGATAAAGTGATTGCACTAGTCACGGATCGCAAACGCAATCGTAAATGTCCTCAATCATAAATACAACGATTCTACCAGTCAAACCCTTGACAGAAATTATAAGAAAGACAATTGACTAATTGTTCATATATTTAAATTTAAATATTAGTTATAATATATTGGAATTTATATCGGAGAATATCTTGAAAATATTTAGAACAATTGATTGGAGGCATGTATATAAATATATGAATGTGTTCATTAATAGAAATAATATGATTTTTCTAAATCTTGTCAAAATTAGTATTTTTAAAATTTTATACGTATATATATATATAAAAGGATAGGATTTTTCTTCTTTCAGTGATGTCATATCACCATCAAGATAAAAAGGAAAGAAACATCTTTAAAATATATATATATATACACAATTTTTAATACAAAATTTGATGTTTTATTATGTTCTTTTGATATATACATAATCGAAACATGTCTGCATAAATTCTCTTATTTAGTTGTATGTTTGATCAAATTCTGCGTAATTTATAATCCCTTTTGATTATATAGACATAACTGAAACATTGTTCATTAATTTAAAAACATCTGCATAAATCCGCTAACCAAATTCTGCGTGAATTCTAGATGATCCATAATAACCACAGAATAATAATCATCCATTAAGTTTTATAATTCAAAACATTAATAATAACTAATATCCATATCCAGTATAAATTCTGCATCTATAATCAACCACTAACAATAATAATCATTCATTACCATTATTATTAATAGCATATAAATCTTAATTAAGCAAGATATTCTAAAGCATAAAAACTACGATAATCAAGAATTATCACAATTTAACGATTGTTTAATGTTTAAATAATGAATAAAATTTTTGATGGATTTTGAAAAACAAATAGAATTACGACTAAATTTTGATAGAAGAATCGGACCAAACCAAACTAAAATTAAAGAATAATTATTTTCATAAAAAAGTTTACGATTTATTTAACTTACATTTTCATTTGAATCAACCTAGTGAAAGTAATATATATGTTATGTAATATTTAAATAGTTTCGAGTTAAAAGTGTAATTATTAAAAGTTAATAATTATTTAAGAAACGAAAATTAGGTTTTCGTGATCAGATTTCAGAATCACGAACAAAAACCCTAGTAGCCGTAAAAAAGAAATACGAAGAACGAAACAGTTTCGTTCATCGGAGAATTCTGCACCAAAGGTTGAAGGCAGAATCTGATCTCGGCGTGGATACGCGTAGAAGGCTTTTGCTATCAAGTCTTGTATCCGATAATCACACGTTCAACGTTAACAGGTATATTCGAAATCGTTTCTATATTTGTTCATCGTTGAAACCCGAAAAACTAATCCGAACATGACTAGATCTAAAATTCGGATTGATAAAAACACGCTTCCGCACCCCAGATCAACCCTACAGTGGTATCAGAGCGTCTGGTCGTCTGTTTAGGATTAGTTTTTTATTTTTTTGGTGAAAATTGGATCGATTTTCGTGGCTGGCGTCGCGCGCGTAGCGCGTGCGAAGATCCACACGAACAGACCTCTCTCACGCATTAATAGGCTCGGGCGGCGGCTGGGCTGTAACCCTAGTCGACCACACGAGGGTCGACGGTCGACGGCAGGGGTCGGCGCACCTCCCACGGTAACCGGCAGCGGCGGCGCGACACAGGAGAGGTCAAAATCGAACGGCCCATGCTGCAGCCGAGTCGGGCGAGGAGAGAGAGAGGGTCGAGCGGGCGAGGGAGAGGGAGGCGGCGGCACGAGGGTTCAGCTTGTCCGGTAATGCCCGAGCGGGCGATTGTTCCCATTCGCGATTGGTCGTTCTTCCTCCACCCCCGAGCCGAGGTTTCACTGCAGACGAGTGGGGGTTCGTCGGTGCCTGAGTCGGCGGTTCCTCCAGCCCGACGCGGATGGCGGCAAAGGGGGCGGCGACAAGGGGGCGGTGGCTAGGGTTACTCTTACCCTAACCCTGACCCTTCCCTAACCCTAACCCTAACCCTTTCAAAAACAAATAATAATAAAAGAATTTTAAAATTAAAATTAAAATTAAAGAGGCGGAATATCAGAAATACCCTTATAGGGCTAAACCACTTCAAAAATACCCTTCCCTAAAATAATTATTAAATCCGAAAAAAAAAACTGAAGAAAAGACAAACTTGCCCTTAATGTTCGAACGTGGAAAAACCCACGTTCGGCAGTTTTTCGACGTGAAAAACTGCCAAAAACGAGAAAGCCGAACAGTTTTTTGCTGTGAAACTTGTTTAAAAGTTTATAGCAAAGAAAGAAATAAGTGATTTCGAACTTGAGAGGGATCGATTTGAAGTTGGTGAGAAGGAAAATGGCTAGAATCAGCAGCAACACTGGCGAAGAGAGCACGAGTCAATCTTCAATGGCGTCAATAAGTGTAAGTAGTTCGATTTCTAGGGTTTTGCAAGCTTTCGACTCACAAAATGGTTTATTGATTTGAAATGGGTGAGTGTCAGTGTCAGTGAGTCGGTTAGGTCGCAAGGGTCGCAGGAGTTGCATGAACATCTTCGACTCCGTGAGTCGGTTGAGTAGCAAGGGTCGCAGTAGTTGCATGACCATCTTCAACTCAGTTTATTGATTTGAAATAGGTGAGTGTCAGTGTCAGTGAGTCGGTTAGGTCGCAAGGGTCGGGAGTTGCATGAACATATTCGACTTAGTGAGTCGGTTGAATAGCAAGGGTCGCAGGAGTTGCATGACCATATTCGATTCAGTGACTCGATTGTCTCAGTGAGTGGGATGGGTTGCAATGGTCGTTTGAGGGGCGTGGGTCGGTTGAGTCTCAGTGAGTCGGTTGAGTGTCACAGAGTGTCTGAGGGTCGTTTGAGTCGCATGGGTCGCACGGGTCGGCTAAGTCGCATGGGTCGCACAAGTTGGTGAGTCGCACGGGGTCGGTTGAGTCGCATGGGTC
>CM071869.1:4854266-4938106 GCA_036759665.1 Gynandropsis gynandra
TAGCATCTCATCTATTATTCTTTGATTCTGGACACCTAGTATCTGAGAGTACTAGTTGAATAGATATTGGGAATAATTATATATTTGCGTAGTTAGTGACTGATCAAGATGCGATCCGTCAACTCTTGGTAAGAGTTTGAGCTCTATGTTGTCAGTAATTACAATGACTATATGAATCTCTGACCAGAGTACATTGAATGAATGAAGAAAGGTGTTTCTTAGGTTCATTCATCAGTCAGTTGTGATTGACATGAGACATAGTTGATGATCCGTAAGGCTGACAGTTATGACCATGCCTAGGATGCATCCGGAGCTGTAAAGATGGAAGGAAATACTAGCGTCAACTTCACCATGGTTCGTTTTGGGTAAGGTTGTTACTCAAATGAGTAAGGATGTTACTTCACGCTATCCGGTCGTTGGGGAGTGTTGCTAGACGCCAACCTCGATTAGTTAATCAGTGATGAACCACGAGGTCACACGCATACGAGTGTCTCGGTATCTGCTTGTGATTGTTAGACAATCAGTGTGGAATACAATTATATTCATCCACTAGCACCAAAGAATATAATCGTACTAGATTTTCTTTTGGGGTTAGTACATAAGATGTACGGGCAAGTATGTGTATGGAGATACATATACTTTGACTGTTTGAAATATTACGTAAAGGCAAGTGGGAGATTGAAAGTAATATGCATGTTATGTAATACTAAGATAGTCTCGGGTTAAAAGTGTAATTATTAAAACTTAATAATTATTTAAGAAACGAAAATTAGGTTTTCGTGATCAGATTTCAAAATCACAAACAAAAACCCTAGTAGCCGTAAAAAAGAAATACGAAGAACGAAATAGTTTCGTTCATCGGAGAATTCCGCACCAAAAGTTGAAGGTAGAATCCGATATCGGTGTAGATACGCGTAGAGGGCTTGTGCTATCAAGTCTTACATCCGATAATCACACGTTCAACGTTAACATGTATATTCGAAATCGTTTCTATATTTGTTCATCGTTGAAACCCGAAAAATTAATCCGAACATGACTAGATCTAAAATTCGGGTTGATAAAAACACGCTTCCGCACCCCAAATCAACCCAACACCTAGTATCTATATTTCATTGTAAAATAAATATAAAATGATGAAATAAAAACAAAATAAGGAAGCAATAAAAAATATATGGAAGGAACAAATATGTGTACTTTAACATCTGTAATTTTAAAAATTCTAATCATTTTTGTCATAACAAAATATACACCGAATCCATAGCCAAAACCATTGCCTCCGAATCCGTAACCGAACCCTCCATTTGAGCTCGAACCCCATCCCCAACCAGACGAGCCATCAGGGCTCGTACCTGAGCCGCTTGAGCCATCTACGGCAGCTTGAGCTAGTGACCTAGCTCCCTCGGCCCGTGTGAAGACCAATGTGAGAAACGTGAGGGCTACAAAGATAGTAAGGAATTTGAGTTTCATCATTGTTTTTTATTTTATTTTATTTTATTTTATTTTTTGTAATTGTTTTGGCGAAAGAAAGGGATGTGCGATGATGATATTTGTATAGATAATGAATGAGATTTTATTGTGTGGAATAGAGGAGATTTAGGTATAATGCCATTTAGAGAAATTTACTCATTACCCCTCACGCTCCGAGTTTTTTGCTTTACCAAAAATATTTTTTTTTCTTTCTCCGGAGCATGAGAGATTAATTCACTACCCTATTATTAAATCTAAAAAAATATAATTAATTGTAAAATGTGTAGTTTTTTATATATACTAACCATTATAATAATTTATAATAATACATTATAATATTCTTTTCGAAATATATAATATATAGATGTATGTAAAATAAAATAGTCAATTAATCTGAAAATAATTATCATAATTTATGTATTATTATAAAAATAAGTTATAATTTATATATATAATAGATTTAAATGTATTTTTATATTTTGAAATAAGTTTATATTTTTTAGATACTTTAAATAATATATATACATGTAATAAATATTCACATTTAGATATATATAATGAAAAACAAGAATGAAAATAATACATGCTCTACAAAATAAAAGGGATGGTGCCAATGGCGGCTCTACTAAATAAAGTTTTCACGGGACAATCAAAATGCATTACGACTATTCCTTACGGACAAAGATTTTGTCGGTTGTTTATAAGACCGTCGTAATGAAACCTTTTTCTCTAATGTCTCAAGCAGAATCCAAATAACACTTCAAATCCAATGTTATTTTAGTACTTTGTCTATGAAATTACTTGATTATATAAATTGATTGCAAGCAAGAATATCTTAAAAATATATACAATTTATTTTTTTCTAATAATTTTATAAAAGTTCTATTATCTTACCATCCAATTAGTACAATTTCTATAGGTCTATATTTCAAATGATGTAAAAATTACACTTTGCATTTGAATCTAAAACAAAAAAAAGTGTCATCTATTTACCGAATAAATTAATCTAAAACCGCGTTCCATCTTTAGGTTTTTCGGAGGAAGTGCTTTTGTTGGATTTCGATATCTTGGTCGAATCCTTTTAGGTATATTAAAACGATGTTTGATTTCCTCGGACCTACCATTTTGACCGATTTTGAAAATAAAATATATTAGATGAAATCATTCAACTAACGAGAGGTGTAATTGTTGCTGAATATTAATATAGATTACGTGACTAATTATTTAGAAGAAAAAAAATAATAAATTCCATGTCTAATCTTATTATCTAAGTAAATTATGCGAGTATTTTGTGGATTAATCATAGAGAATTCCTTCATTTAGCCACGGTTCAATAAAAAAAATTAGTCTGCAAATAGTTCTTAGTGTAATTAACATAAAACCATAATAAGAAAATCATACATTTTAATATTAAAACTGTTCCAAAAAGTTCAAATACGGTGCACGCCTGTTTGACATCTTTGGTATCCAATATATTAAGAAAATGCTTATAATTGTCTCATCTGATACACTGTATCCACTCCAAATCCAAAAGCAAACCAACCCTCACGCACTCTCTGTGTATGCATATATATACATACACCTTCTTCCACACTCAAACCCTTCAAGCAATCTTTCCTTAAACCTTCTGTTTCTTGCTCCGGAAGCAACCCAGACGGCTAATTTCCACAGGTCACTGCGTCAAAGAAGAGTAACAAAGATAGCCATGAAGAGATCTGTGGTGAATATTCCAGGATTCTGTATCTGTATGTCAAGGAAACAGCTTACAAGGAGGGGTCGAGATTCCAAGAGAGATGACAAAAACAACACTATCTCTTCGGAAGATGATTCTTTGTCGGAAGAGAGAACAACCTCTGGAGGGAGAAGAATTAAAGTTGTAATGACAAGAAAACAGCTTCAGCTCTTGTTATCGAAGCAGATATCGCCGGAGACACTTATTTCTGTGTTTCAGAGAAAAAGAACTCTTGGCCCTTTTGACGAGAAGTGGAAACCTAGGCTTGAATCCATTAATGAAGGAGACGAACCATAAATGCTTGACTGGTTTTTGCTTTTCTGTCTAACTGGATTCTACTGTGTACTGAAGTTGTATTAGGTTAAAGCCGTGGTTGTATCAGCGAAGGATAATATTTTTCATTCGGACAGTGTTATACCACACTTATACATACATACATACATACATACACAAGAGAGAGAAGAAAAGAAAGCCTAGTGAATCTGAACATCGATGACTTTACGTTCGACTTTGGTCTTGGGAATGGAAATGAAAAGAACACCATTCTTAAGCTCAGCTTTGATCTTATCTTTCTCGCAGTTGTCGGGTAGCTGAAGGCGAGTGTCGTAAGAGCTGTAGCTTCTGTTGGACCAAGAGTCATCCCCACTTTCTTCTTTCTTGTGTTCTCCTTTGATGACAAGAACATCATCTTCAACGGACACTTTTACGTCTTCCTTAGAGAGACCAGGCATGTCGAAACGCATTTTGATCTCCTGTTCTTCCTCCTTGATGTCCCATGGCGTACGTACCTCTGTTGCTCCTCCTCCTCTGCTTCTTCCAGGGATCATCATCGCCTCGTCGAACATCCTGTCCATGGCGTCTAACATTGTCCTCATTGTCTTCATCGGCGACATTGGATCCAACAACCCTGTCATTCAATTAAACACCCCAAATAAATCTAAGAATAATATAGAATAATAATATTTTTTTAAGTCTAAAAATGTTGATAATATAATTGTTTATTTTATTAAATCCAAAAACTAATAAAAGTATAAGATCCAGTATCTAACCGAATAACACAGCACAAAATAACAAAAAGAAATAAATTATTTTAACCTACCAAAAGGAGAAACATCGAGGGCTAAACGTCGAGGCCGTTTTTCAACAGCAGAGCCTTGATTGCCTTGTTGTTGTACTCCTTGATTGACATGAACATCGATGGAAGTGTCCTTTTGTTGATCTTGAGCTCTCACAAGCATGAGTCTACGGTGGTTTCTTGTCGGAAAAGCAACAGAGGTGGGAGCAATGGTGTTCTTGTGATGAGGAACACGGGACGATACAAGAGGCGAAGCAGAGGTGAAAGAAATGGTGGAAGCCATAGTTGAATAGTAAAAGAAGAAGAGGGCAATGCTGAATAGTTGAATATTGCTTGTGTTTAAGTGTTGTGAGAATGGAGCAATGGGTGAAGAGTGTATATATAGGTGAAGGAAGATCACAGTTTAGGAGAGATCTTGAAGGTTGGAGAGTTCACTTGAAGACTCTCGATTTCGTTCGATTCAATTGGATACCGACACCATTCTTTTTTCCTTTTTTATTTTATTTTTGGCACTCTTTTTCTTTTATGATTTTTTTAAATTACGTATATTATTTAATCCAATTTTTCTCGTGTCGTCGCGAATGATCTGAACAAAGAAAAGGTCATCTGTTACACTGGGGCCCATCTCGGTTGCGACTTGTTGTGAGTTACATCTATTTTCTAAGAAAATAAGATAATTTAATTTAAAAAAATCATTTGAGTCTGTTATTAACGTAACAAAAATAAAAGAGGTTGAGCTCATCATCTCTAAAACAAATTTCATTTAAGTTCATCAGTTATGATGTGAGAAAGGGATTAGTTTTGTTTTTTCATAAAAAAATGGGTAATTAATGAAAATGTTAAGTAACGGGAGAGATAGTAATTGAATAATCACTTTCATTGATTTCTTCCGATGGAACATAATGCTCCATTTATACAAATTTCTCCAATGGTCATTTTGTATAATCCAAGAAAAAGAACCGAGGGATATTCCTACGTTAACAAGATAATAGAGAGAATTTATTCGTTGCAACAGATTATCTTTATTGCAGAATTTTATTTATTGTGGTTTAGCTTTGCGGTTGTGAACGAGAAATTTTATTGGGTTTGAGAGGTTGTGGGGCCTTCATGGTTTGATTTGGTTGGTTGAAGGATTCGATAGCCTCTGGTTGCAGCAATAGATCGTAAGACAAAACATAATTCCTCTGTTTTGTTACCGTTTTTATTGGTAAAGGCATGGGATGAAGCATCAACAATCCTCCACTATTGTGTTTGATGAGTTTGAAGAGTTTTGTCATCTGTTTGCACATTTCCCCCACAAATTGGAGTCGGATTGAAAATCAAGATTAAGTTTGAGTGGAAACTTGTGAAAACTGTTTGTAGACAAAAATTTTGTAAAGACATAAAAAATTTATAATTCATAAGTGATATTTTTTGTATTGATCGAACTTAATATAATTTTTTTCCTGATAAAATGATAATTCAATTCTATATGTTTCAATTTTTTGTGAAAAAACTATATTTGTGGAGAAATGGATTGCTTATAAGTTATTACAATATATAACGATTGGCTGATTCATGTAATAAGAATGAACCAAGTTATTTTTGCGACTAAAGAGGCCATAACACAGTATTAGATTTCTGTGGATGATCGAGACACGGTTGGCTGCCTCTTGGCAGACCAAGAGACTAAGTTGCTTCCGAGAAAAATGCAGAAGTTGGTTGTGGAGCATATCGTATCGCAACAACCTATCCAGTCGTTGTTACTGTAAGCATATAAATTGTTACTGTTGTCTTAATATAAATGAATATCAAACTCAGTTGTTCCTTTGAAATAACAAAGTATTATTTAAGTAACTTGAAATCACTAACTAAGGGATCATGCATTTTTTAACCTATGAAGTTTACTGTGAAGCTAATATCAGGCTGAGTCAGAGTGAAGTATTGTAGTGCACCTACAATGTTTCTGAAGAAGAGGGATCGTGGTATTTATGCAAGTCTGTAGTGATAAGTTGTTATTTTATGGTAGAAGGGTTGGGAGGGATTTGCAAAAGAGCATGTCAGTCCTAGATAAAATGTCTTTTGCGTATTGAGATTGGTGGAGAATAAAATGTCAATGGCATATTGAGATTGGTAGAGAAATTAGCTATTAGCATGAAATTTAGCTTGAATACCCAAAAAATAGTGTTAATGACCAAGGTTCTTCATGGAAAAGTTGGAGGGTTGAAGTTCAACAAGTCGATTAAATAAAATTTTGGAGTTACCAGTGAGGAGCATATCGTCAATATAGTGTAATATAACAAGAATTGAATCATTTTGTATGTAAACAAAGAGTGAGGGGTTAACAACATTACAAATGAAACCAAAATCAATAAGAAATAAGCTGAACTTATTGTACCAAACACAAGGAGTTTATCTAAGACCATAAAAAGCTTTCTTAAGGCAACATACATGAATGCGATTGGTTTTACTAACAAAGCATGATGGTTGAAACATATACATTGTCTCTTGCAATTCACCGTGGAAGAAGATGTTATTTACATCTAATTCATTCACATACCAATGATTTGTGATGGTTAAACTTAACAGAGTCCTAATGGTTGATGATTTACCAATGGACTGTAAGTGTTTATAAAGTCTATCCCTTTATTAGTTTGGTGATAACCCTTAGTAACTAGTTTGGACTTAGTCATTCGAGAATCCCATCGGATTTTAATTTTCACATAAGAAGTTATAAGGACGAGAATTTAATTTAGAAACACAATAATCGACAAAATAATTATCAAACTCTGAAGATAATTCGTGTTAAATTTATTACGTGCATACAACGTTTATAATACAAATATCATATTATTAAATTTTAATTTGTTTTTATTTTTCAACGTCAAGTTTTTCATCTCTAAATTTATTTTAGTTTATTTTATATTGTTAAGTATATTGTTTGTAAATGTTTTCACTTCTGAGAGATGGAAACAGGTTCATGAACAACACACACATTTCGAAAAACTTGCAATTGGCAAGTTGCACGCCATGCGAAAATTGTGGATGTCATTTGCAAGTCGTCCATAACTACGTACGCAAATAAATGATTATCCATAGGACGGACAACCAGTGATACCCATCTGCAAATTACGGACGATCGTCCGTAGGCCTTCTTCTATAATCTGTCTGTAATAAAGACGAATGATGTGTATTTTTCGTAAATATGAATGGATTTTAGACTCTCTTCGGAATTTTCTATAATTGTTGATTGGTTGTGAAATCGTATATATCTAGTCTTCGTCTCAATTTGTACTAACCCTACCCTCCATCGCTGCCCTTATCTCAGACGTTGTCGCAATTTGTTTTATAGTCGGGTATATCTTATACTTATTGTTTTCAATTTTCTATTGCAAATTCATCCTTTAGTCGTCAAACCCACTCCTCATCATCTCAAAACCTGCACCCACTACCGCTAATACCACGTATGTCATGCCACTGTCAAACCCACACTTGCCACCGCTAAACTCACATTTCTCGCCCCCGAACCTGTGCCTACCGAACCACCACTGAACCTGCACCTGGCCCACACCTAGACCACACTTGGTTATGACTAGCCCACTCTTGGCCATGTTGGTCGCCACTTAGGCTACGCATGGTTCACGCCTAGGCTGCACATGGTGTGCGAATATACTGTCTTCTCCGCAACAACCACAAGTTTCTAACTCGTAATTTTTGGATTTCATGAATTTGGTTATGTTTCATACCACTACAAAGAAAAAAACACTGCATTTGCAACGGACAGAGCAACGGATCCGTTCGTTGATGACAAATGCCAACGGATTGCAACAGATATCCGAGAACTTCCAAATGGTCGTAATCCGTTACAACTTTCAACGAACGATCAATGGATCTCTACCGTTGCTCTCGTCCATTGCAATCCGTTGCAACTATCAGCGGATGGTCAACGGATATCGTCCGTTGCTCCTGTCCGTTGGAACGCCATTAGAAAACCCAAAAAAGGGCAAACGATAATCCGTTGTAAACTGTACTGTAACGGATGTCCGTTGGAAAATGTAACAAATGCCCGTTAAAGTTATTAATTTCGAGGATTACCGATGGAATAATTTCACGTGAACTTGCAACGGGCATCCGTTGAGGTTTTCAACGGATGTACGTTGCAAATAACACTATTTAATGATAACTATCAAGGTTAACCATCAAACCATCAACAAAAATATATTTTTAACAAAATATCGTCTTCTTCAAATATATATATATATATATATATCAAGATAGTGGATGTATAGAAGAAAAGATCCTATAACCGAAGAGATTACGCAAGAATTCTTACACGGATTGAAACGATTCATGAGTTTTGCATCGATGCAACCTTTGTTTCAAGAACGCGAGACAATGTTATATCCATGCAAAATATGCAAACAGAAGAAGTATTGAAGTCAATAAATTATTTGCAAACATCTTTACAAGGTGGGTTTCGTTGAGAATTACGAAATTTAGTTATTTTATGGTGAAAATTGTGGTGTTAGAGATATTGTGCAAGAAGCACAGTAGAAAGAAATGAAGAAATTATTTATGAAGCATCAACGACCAATCCATATGTGGAAATGGTTGTTCATGAAAAAATGCATGAAGAGATGCCGAAAAACAATGCACGCTGATTCTTCAACCTATTGAATTCGGCGAAATAGCCTATATATGAAGGTTGTCGTGAAGGTCAGTCCCGCTTATCTTTGTCTTCAAGATTGATGAGTATAAAAACAAAACCATGCGTGAATATTTACCGGGAAATAATCAAGCTCCCTAGACATACTATGAAACAAAGAATGTTTTAAAAGATTTGGGAATACCATATAAGAAAATTGATGTTTGTAGAAACAGTTGCATGTTGTTTTGGGGAAATGATAAAGACTTGTTGGAATGCAAGTTTTACGATGCAAGCAGATTTCGGCCAAAAAACCATCTTCACGTAAATATGTACCATACAAAAAATGTTTTATATGCATGTAACAAACAGGTTGAGAAGGTTTTTTGAATCGAAAAAATCGATGCGGTAATGAGATGGCACGTAGAACACTCGACGGGAGAAGGTATAATACAACATCCATTCAGATGGCAAGGCTTGGAAATATTTCAATGAAATATTTCCTGAGTTCGCGTATGAAACGAGAAATGTTTATCTTTGCATGTGCACCGATGGTTTTAGTCCATATGGATAATATGGGAGTCAATATTCTTTGTGGTCGGTGATTTTTTCTTCGTATAATTTGCCTCCCGATATGTGTTTGAAAAGAGAGGTAATGTTTCTGACATTGTTGATTCCAAGACCAGAACATCAGAAGAAAAGTTTCGATGTCTTTCTGTAGTCCTTAATTCTTGAATTAAGACATTTGTGGAACAAAAGAATTCTTGCTTATGAAGTTAGTACGAAACAAAATTTTACATTGAAAGCGGTTTTGTTGTGGACAATTAGCGACTTTCCTGTCTATGGAATGTTATATGGATGGAGCACGCACGGGAGATTAGCATGTCCATATTGTATAGAGGATATAAATTCATTTCGACTAGTACATGGTAAGAAACCATGTTGGTTTGATTGTCATAGAAGATTTCTTCCACGTGGACATGCTTTCCGGAAAGATAAAAAAACATATTCGAAGGAACGTGATACAAAAAGAAGAGGCACCGTGCATGCAAACCGGAACACAAATTCTTTACTCATTCCAATTGCATTTGCGGAGCTCTTACCACGAAATATTCACGATGTGCTTTGCAGAATTAGCATATTTTTTAGAGATATATGTTCAATAAATTTAAAAAGGGATGAGTTGGAATTAATGAAAAACAATATCTCTAAAGTATTATGTTCATTGGAAAAAGGTTTTCTGCCTTCATTCTTTGATGTCATTGAACATTTGCCAATACATTTACCAATGAGGCAATACTCGGTGGGCTTGTTCAATTCAGATGGATGTATCCTTTCGAAAGGGTTTTCTTTCATTTAAAGAAAAAAACAAAAAATAAAGCAGCAGTGGAAGGATCTATTGTCAAACAATACTTGTTCGAAGAAATCACATATTTCAGCACATTTTATTTCGAGTCGCACATTCAGACGAAAGAACGACGTGGAGTGGATGGTCACACAAACTATCTATATCAATATAATCTGCAGTTTGACATAATTCCTGAGATGTTTACACCGATTGGACGTACATGAGGTAAATCCGAGGAATATTGGTTAACACCAGAGGAGTATAATCACGTCCACATATATATATTACTAAATTGTCAAGAGTTATTACCGTTCGAAACAAAATAATTTTCAATATTTTAAGTATATATATATATATACAATATTAACGTATTTTCATTATACAGGATATAATAGAGAATTAATTGGTACATATCCTCATCTAAATGCAAATGAACTTACAGACATGAAAGTTCAACATTATTGCTCGTGGTTGAGAGATTACATAAGTACTCGTGTACACGTCTATTCAAATTAATTGTGTTATTATAAAGTATTTATTCGTTTTTATCTTATATAGGTGAAATGTTCTGATGAAAGACTTCTTTCGTGGTTAAAAGATTTGGCTAATGGTCCTGCACGAAAAGTTATGTCTTGGCAAATTTTGTTTACTCGTGGCTACACGTTCTACACGTACGAACACAAAAAACATAGAAGCACATACAATTATGGCATTTAAGTTAATAGTGAAATAGAGGGTGATAACTTCTATGATATTTTGCATCAAATCCTACAAGTGGAATATCTCAGTCTCGCTAGGTTGAAGGTAATGCTTTCTAAATGTCAATGGTTCGACCCAACCGTAGGACGTGGAATACGAAAAAACTGATGGGGAGGAATTGACATCAATCCGACACGACAATATGGTAAGTGTGATCCATTCATCACAATAGATCAAGCAAATCAAGTATGTTATGTGAAATATCCAACAATATTGAAACGTCGAAGAGAGAAGTGGTGGGTCGTAGTAAAGATCAAGTCACGAGGAATTATAAGCTGAGATAAAAAAAGAAGATTTGTTGCAACCTGATCATCCAAAGTCGATTCGTTTAATTGATACAAACAATCACGAGGAGATTCTCGCAAGAACTGATAGAGACGAAGAATTAATATGCGATTATGAAGATGTTGAACCGGAAGATGCAAAAGATGAAAATGGCGATGAATTCAAAGAACAATCGAAGGAAGACTCGCCAATCGATAAATCTACTGAAGAAGAAATGTAAATACAATAATGTGCAATGTAAATGATGTGTAAATACAATCGAAGAATCTCCAATCGAACAAATGAATTGTAAATACAATAATGTGTAATGTAAATGATTTGTAAATACAATCGAAGAATCTCCAATCGAATAATCGAAATGTAAATACAATCGAAGAGTATATAAACGACGCGTAATGTTATTAGAAATTCATATGATCTAATACCAACGAGCATCCATTGGACATGCTAACGGATGTCCGTTGGAACACGAAATCACCTTCGACACTTAGAAAAAATTTCTAAGTTTTTCATAACAGCAACGGGCATCCGATGGAATTTTGTAACGGATGCCCGTTGTAGTTTTTCTAACTGGCATCCGTTAGAAGTTGGTAACGGATGACCGTTAAAATATTTTTAGCGGGCATCCGTTAATACTGCTAACGGGCATCCGTTACCCGTTAGAAAGTGTCATCATTCCTACCTAGTCTTCGATTATTTCCAACGGGCGTCCATTGAAAATTGTAACGGATGCCCGTTACATTGGGAGAAGAACAACCGTTTTGGCTCGTCCGCAATTTGTTTATTTTGTAGTCGCTTAGACCGTATAAGGGGCGTCTATATAGTCTCGGTGCACTGCAAAAGGATATCGTCGAGGACGCCACGAAGGTATCTCCCGTAGTCCAAGAAAGCTACACGCAACAACAGCGTATGGAGCATCTCGAATCACAACTTCAGGAAATTCGAGTATAGATACAGCGCATGGAGAGTGTCATAGAATTGATATCCGCCTGGGCGGGGGAAACAATGCCGCATCAAGAATCGGTTATCGATTCGGATGCAACGCCTTCACGAGGCGTTGGTGGCCACGGGGATGACATCGTCCCCACAAATTTAGATGAAATGTAATAGAATTAGGATTTAATTTTATATAAGAACTTTAATATATTAATTAAGGTATTTTAAAGGTGTTTTTAATTTTTAATTTTTTTATTTAATTTTTATTTTATTTTATTTTTAACATTCCAACAGATGGCCCATTAGAATTTGCAAGGGACATCTGTTGGAACCAAAATTTCCCACTAAATGGTAACGAATGACCGTTGCCATGTCATGCCAAATGGTAACAGATGCCCATTGCCATTTTCCGCCAATTTGCAACAGATGTCCGTTGCAAAATTTAAATTCCCACTCATTTTTTGTTCCAACGGAAGGGAAACGAATATCCGTTACACATTGATAACGTGCATCCATTATAATTTCGTAATGGGAATCCGTTGCAGTTGTTGTAACGGGCATCCGTTATAATCTGCCAACGGAGTAATCCGTTGCCCGTCCGTTGCAAATTTGCAACAGATATAATCCGTTGTAACTTGGTAGGGAATTGCAACGGATCTTGATTTGTAACGAGCGATTCCCAACGGGCGCGGATCCGTTTCCGTCCGTTGGGAATCGGTCATTGCAACGGATTTTCGGTGATTTCCAATATATATGTCTGGAAATCGCTTGTTTTTTTTTGTAGTGTACTCATGGATTGGCACAAGATATGACGTATACGTATCCTTTTTCCAAGCCAATGCTTCCTCCACCCGTCGAGTAATCGTTATCTCAAGTGCACCACGAATCAACGGTTGATGAATTATCAGTGATGGATGAAGAAATACGTAAGTTTCGCATTTAGATCCAAGCCGTGAAGAAGGAACACAATGATATGTCATTATAAAATTTAAAATTAAATATCTAATTTATTAATATAATATAAACACAATTCTAGTTTTATTTATAGACTTGGGTATGATTAATTTTCTCATCACATGACTAAATCGATGAAAGCTGATTTTGATCAGTTGTATTACAATTGGATGTGAAACGATTCAGAACTCAAAGAATGTTTGTGGAAGGCGTTTATGGTACACTTTTAGTAATATGTTTTTGGAAAAATTATTAATAACATATTTGTTTATACTTTAATAAATTTTTTGTCAACCCAAATTTGAATGGATTGAGGGATTTATACTTAAATCTCTCGTCAATAAAATCAAACATGATCGAGAGAAGAATCAAAACCCTGTGTGTATGAGTTCCATCATGTGAGATACGGGGTTCACATATTAGGATGATCCTAGAACCAAACAAAGAGGCAAGAGATCTCGTCACTTTGATAGTAAATGTTTTAGGATACGTGCTTGTATAGTTGGATCTCATTTATCCGTTGCAGTGTACGAACAAATGATATGATTTGACTTTGTCAAAAAAGTTATAAATTTTATTACCTTAATTATATATTTTGAAAAAATATTTTTATAATTTATTTTAGGCAAGGTTCAAGAAAGCGCTAGGCACTAGATAGACGAACACTCTGTCTAGTGCCTAGACGATGTCCAAATGTACTAGACGGATATATATATATATATATATAATTGTAATCCAAATTTTTAATTTAAAACATTTATACAGTATTTAATTGTTTAGAAATACATATAAATAAAAAATGAAAAAATAGCAAAATAAATAATAAATGCTTTAACTATCTAATTCAATTTCTCTGTATTTTTTATTGAAATGTTATTCATTGGATTCAAACTTTATGTTGATTTCTTATTCTTCAGAATCAAAATCTGATTCATCGAAATCTCTAACCATAAGCAAATCATTCATTTGCTTGATCTCTTGAACCTTCACACGTCAACGCATTTTGTTTGATTATTCACATTCTTCGGTTGATCCATCTCCCATTTTTCCACTATATATCAACAATCCAATCTTGAACATGATATCGATCATTAGATAGAAACACATTCAAAGCCTTCTTCATTTATTTTTTGTTTTAAACCATCAATCTCACATTAAATTAAAAATAAAAAGATTATTCAATCTTTTAAACAAGATTATTCAATCTTTTAAACAAGATTATTCAATCTTTTAAACAAGATTATTCAATATTTTACTATCAAATCGATTTCATATTTTTGTATATACCTATTTACACAAGAACATAAATGATTATTTGTACAACTACAATAAAAAAAATTTAATTACATATTCATTCAAAAGTACTATAATTTTGTTAACATCTTGATAAAATAGTTGTTAAAGTTTTTTACCTTAATTTTTTTCTACCTAAAAAACCGCCTAGGCGGCCGCCTAGACCTCCAGGAAATCGCCTAGTGATTAATCGACCGTCTAGGTGGATCTTCCGTCTAGAACCTCCGATTATAGGTTAATCGGGACGCCCAACCTCCGCCTAGCGCCTAGACGGCCACCTAGACTGATTTTTAGAACATTGATTTTAGGTGAAAGAAAAAGGCATAGAACCAACATATATCGAATTATTCAAGCGAACACATAAGAAGTTAGATGGTTCTTATGTAGATGCGAAAAGAAAACAAGTTCATGGTGTTCTTCAAAATATGGCATCTAAACGAGTGTCTAATTCCGCCAAGAGATGACATATCAGAATTGTCTCTTTGTCAGGAGGAATCAACAAGATATATCTCGAGATAAATCTATAATTTTTTTAATATGATTTAAAAGTTTATATTATCTAATAGCGCGAATTTAGTTTATTTTATAACACGTTATGTTGTATAAATATTGTATTTTTGGTCTTGGATGAATGGAATAAAGGAAGATTTTAGGAGAGTTAATTTTGATGTATTTCCATGACAATGCCCCTATTGTAGAAGACTTAAATGCTTTTTGGAACCTAATTTCAGTTGTAGTAATTGTTAAAAAAATCATGATGTTGAAAATTTGAATTTGACAAATTTAAAAATTAAGTTCAAACTTAAAAAATAATTTCATGCCCAATGCTCAAAACTATTTGCAGAATCCATCTTCAAATTCACATAATTGATGCTTAAAAAAATATTAAATATATAATATTAATGACTTTTCAATGGACTAGATTCCTTTTTCTTGTTCATTATCTATTATGAAGAACTTATAAATAATCAATTCTTCATTAATAAGAGAATTCAATAATATAAGATGCAAAGAGATAGGTATAAAGTAACGTCAACCCTAATGACTTTATTTTAACGACAAAAGGTGAACATCTCCGCGACTTATTCATTCCCATATGCGTACTTTCCACTCCACGTAATTGGATCCGTTTAGTTTGTAAGAAACTTCATTAGCCTATGAAATTCAAATTTGTCGATGAAGACGATTACATTAATGGGCTTTATAAGCTTAATCAAACTCATAAAAGCCCAATTCACGAGAGGAAACAAAAGAACTTAGGACTTCCATTCCATACATGAAGCACAAGACTTCATCTGACTAAATAACAAATCCAAAAAATTAGATATGATATGAGTCGTAGAGTCAACCACTAAACTAGTCATAGAACATTGAAAATAAATAATACTTATTTTTATGTAATAAAATTTAAATACATATTTTTATGTGTTATTATATTGTATATAAGAGTAACCCTCAATTTTTTATGAGTTAAATCCAATTATTTATCTGACAAATATGAAAAAAAAAAATTAGTAAAAAGATGTTTTATTTGGAGTTGAAAGAACAAAATTACACGGAACAAGAAAAGGGCAAAAGTGAACAAACGAAACGAGGAAACAGAGTCGTCACGAGTCTCTAGCTCTGGCTGCTGCAATCGGACAGTGAAGCCGTCGTCCTCTTCACCCATCCAGAAGTCGACGAACTCATCGCCTTCGCCGTCAAGCAACCCAATTCCTTGTCTCCTCCGTTCGGAGACTGCGGATTCATTACGTTGAAACCAATGGAGGAGCTGAAACTCGGGGTCGGCCTCAGAATCTCCGCCAGTGGTCCGCCGGGAGTCGCCACCGGAGCAAGCCAGAACGGAATCTCCGGTGAAGCTTCATGGTACCCGTTGACTCCTAATCCCATCTGGATCCGACCCATTTCCTCACCTACCAAATCATTGCCTCCCATTGACAAATCAAGCGAGGTTATAGAGAGATTCCGGTTGGTGGAGACAGAGGATCTGGAAACAGGGGTTGCACTGTGTTGTTCATCAGGTGCGGTGACTGCTTCGGACCAGACATCGATGAAATTCAGATACTTGTTGTTCTGCTCAGTCTGTGTCTTTATCGGAAAGATCTCTCCTTTCTTCGACTCCCATAGAAAGCTTCCACTGTTTTGAAATAAGCTCCATCTAAACCAACTCGAGAGACAAATGACCAAAACAAGAGTGTTTCCAAGAAATCAAACCTGGGTTCTACTCCGTACGATGTGTTGTTGCTGATGCAATTAAGAGACAGGTGTGGAGCCGCTCCAAGGTCTCTGGTTTTATCGGAACCGCCATTACTATTGCCAGAGGGACGTGCATAAGGATGATGGGTGGACGAAGAAGAAGGTTCCACATGCTTTCTTGAACGAGGACGTCCTCTGTGTAAGTGTCGCTCGCAGTACTTATGATTAGGAACGACGTCTCTTGAACACCTCCACTTCTTCCCATCTGTTCGTCGACATCTTCCCGGCTCTGCATCACCGGTTCCTTTAGGGTTATCTGTTCAATGTTCATTACACCACAAGAACCTCAGACAAAGTTCGTTTAGGTTAAGACACAAAAGGAGAGGGAAGTATTGAAGAGATTATTACAGGGAGAGGTTGTTGAAGCTACAAGAAGATCAAAGGGAACAGGAATAGATGCCATCATGTATTTGTATATCATCGCTTGTCTTTCCAGTTCCTTCATCTGCTCATGTGTAAAAGGATAACAATAACCCAAGGCTCCGATTTCTGCTTATGCATGAACAAAGGAAGAAGAAAATTTCAAAGATCTTGCGATTGAATTCAGAAAAAAAAGGAAAACAAAAAACGCGATATGAAGTAGAGGATTTACTCGAGTGGTGATGAATCTCCATATCTTTGTAGCCAAACGAGGAATCTTTATGTTGCAGATTGAAACCCACTAGACGATCATTTCTATATGCTGTTGTCTTGTAAGGAACACTGAGCACATCCATGGAGTTCTGAGAATCTGAGATCAGACACTTTTTTAAATTTCCATGAGAAAGAACAACATGTGACTCAAGAACAAGCAAGAGTATCTCAGAGACACAGACACCTCTCTCTCTCTCTCTCTCTCTCTCTCTTATTTCTCTCTCCCTCTCTCTCCCGGACCTTCTTGAAGTTAATTAGTGGGTCATTTGGACATTTTCGATTATCTAAAGTTGGTGAGAAAATGGAACCAATGAGTAAATGTTGCTTTTCTTGTAAGATATTTATAGAGAGATGGGGAGAAGAGAGGTGCAATGAAGTCGTGGATGGGTTGCCGCCATTGATGTCCTATGCTTTGCTTCCATGCTTTGAGACAATTGAATCATTCGCAAAAAAACAAAACTCTATGTACGTCCATATTTCTTAATCCAATTGTATTCTTAATTACAATCCGTTATATTCATAGAATTTGATTCGACAAATTTAAAATTGATCATCATATGTCATTACATAATTTTTCTATATTAAAACGTAAATCGTAATTGAAATGAAATCTTAAGTTCTAAAATTTAAAATGAAATATTCAATTTTTTAAAAACGAATAATCTCTATGATTTAATAGATTACAAATTATCAACAAACATATAAACTTTATTTCTACATATCTATTTCGGAACATATCTATTATTTCATAATAATATATTATATTTGAAATAATATATCAATTTTAAAAATTATTTTTAAATATATCAATTTATTCAATTTAAAATAGATCATTTTAAAAATCATTTAAAAAAGTTTCATATTTTTTTTGAAAATATTTATTAATTAATATATTATATGAAATAAAAAATAAATATGTGAAAATATAAATTATTATTTATTTGATTCTGTTTGAGATAAATTGTGAAAATTATTTTAATGTTTTGTTTTGAAGACGTATTATACACTTATATTTAATATAAAAATATAGTAATCAATGTTTAATATATATTAGAGGTGGTAAATAGAGATGTGTCAAAAGAAAAAGAATTGCATGCAAAATATTGAAGTCGGCCAAGTTGATGAAACGTAAGAACGAAAATGGTGGTTATGTGTCGGAAGAACAAAAGATAACTTTGTTGGTAGCGAAGTATAGCATAATTAATAAATATGGATAATAAATTTATATGTTTAAATTTTTCATTTTACACTTGTAAATCTATTATATTTATATAATTTTAAAATTGTTATATAGTTTTCAAGATTTATATCCAAAAGATTATGGTTACGATTTTCACAATTATAAAAAGGAATAAATTACAATTCATATAAGCTTAAGACTCCAACAATGCAAAGCCAATAAATTACGGTCCACTACTCGACAAATTCACTAGAAAAGGTGATTGTGACACTTTCTCTATCTCTTTCTTGTGGCCCAAAGAAAAAAAAACAGTAACCATACCACTTGTTCTTTCACTTTCTCTATGTAATATTTTTGGTAATTAGTTCTAATACAAATTAATAATGAAAATAAAAAATCTTGTTATAGGTTCGAATTATTATATAATATTTGAGATTTTAATAATATTCGTGGTATAGACAAAGCATACGTCTTTGTTATAATTGTGAGGAAAAAAAAGAGAGTGAGGAATGGTTGTGGCGTTGGTGGGTACGTGTCCGGCGATAACGAAGCTTACCACCGCCAAGGAGACATTCTACATTTTAATTATATTATTTCTTTTTTTATTATGTAATATTTTACGCCAAATACTAATATATAAATAAATTTCCATCATCGGAATCTGTCCCCATTTCTAACGCCACGTGCTTCCGACATGGGCTTACATCACAATACTTTTGTTATCTACATTTGCTTCTCGAGATATTTAATTTATATATGATTAAAATGTTGGACATAAGCTTTACATTCTAGGTAGCGGATAATGTTCAAAGTTATATGTTCTTAAGTCTCATTAATGATAAATATAAGTATTATTTAAGTGGTTAATTTATTGTATATTGATTTTTAAAATTAAGTTATATAAACATGTTAAATTAATTATTAATTATAAAATAAAGTAAAATAAAAATCTACATGCTGCCACGTCAGCGACATGAAAAACCTCCCTTCCCGTCTGTCTTAATTTTCCCTTTTATCGCTCCTCCCCGTCTTCCTCCTTCCCCCGTTCATTAATGTTTATTAAAGCCTCCTCAAATTCATCTCCTTCACGTTAACACCCAATATTAAAATTCACCCTCTTTCTTCTGTTGTTTAATGTTCATTAAAACAGTCCCCCCACACCGCGCATGAAATTGTTCGTCGCTCCTCATGGAGAAGAGGAAGATTGAAGCCATACCTGAATTCTACGGGACCGATAAGAGGGATATGGAGTCCGAGGGGGAGGGGGTTTTCTCCGGGGCTCGAGAGATTGAATAAACCCACAATTTTGAGCCATGGAATTCACACGAATGGGAACGAGGTATGGCTCCGGGTCTGGAGAAGAAGAGGATTTAAGCCATACCCCTAACTTCTACGGGCCCGATAAAAGGATTATGGAGTCCGAGGGGGAGGGGTTTGAAGCCATACCCACAAGTTTGAGCCACTGGAGAATTCACTCCTGCTTCTTCCTCCCTCGAATCCGCT
Organism: Gynandropsis gynandra; assembly: GCA_036759665.1. Taxonomy (NCBI): domain Eukaryota; kingdom Viridiplantae; phylum Streptophyta; class Magnoliopsida; order Brassicales; family Cleomaceae; genus Gynandropsis; species Gynandropsis gynandra. The sequence goes on from CM071869.1 coordinate 4,874,312, forward strand.
TTGCAGATTCACTCCGGCGTCTTCCTCCCTAAGCAGCGTAAATCGACCAATTCACGCCCGCTCGGTATGCACTCTCTTCCTTCGCTCGCTCAGACGAAGGGTTTTCTCTCTCTCTCGCTGTTTAATCTCCGTCGGTGAAGGCGTTTTCCCATTTCTGGCCTTTGTATCGTTGCGTTGTTTGTGAACTCGCCTTTGTTCCATTACCATTTCTGCATTTGTATCGACACCATTTTTGGAGAATCACTTTTAAACTTAACGCCGCGCCTGGTACATGATTAATGCCCAGATTCACCCCGTGCCTGCATTCACCCCGCGCCTGCCCAGATTCATCCCTTTGCTGCTGCATCCCTTCGCTCCTGGATTCGTTTTGCATCAGCGGGAGGAGAGGAAAAGCTCATTTCATGTATCGATCTCATTCAATTTCAGATTCAATCTTCCCACACTGCGAATCATCTCTGCAGTTTTTTGGAAGAAGTGGTCCATCCGAAAACCAGCCCCGGATGCACTGACGTAGAAGACGAGGAAGCAGTGGAGGGATGTGAACACGGAGAAGAAGCTCGAGGAGTGGACGGCCGAGGTAGAGGACAATAAGCTCGAGAAATTGGCGTAACGGATCTACGAGCTTACGAAGATTTTGCCGTATCTCCAGCGTTTGATATGTGGCGATTATCAGATGATTCGTAGAAGCCGACGTCGTTTCTATACAGGACTCAACGGTGAATCTCGTCCTCTCTCTCAGGAGAGGCCTCTCAGGAGAGGCAAGGGAGGGTTCGGCACCGAAGGTTGGCAGAAAAAGACCTACAACTTCGACCCCTTTAGAGATATGACTAGGCAGAGGCTGAGGCATGTGAACACGGAGACGAAGCTCGAGGAGTGGAAGGCCGAGGAAGAGGCTAGGCAGCTCGAGAAATTGGCGCAGGCAGTTCCTGATGAAGCAGTCGAAGATAGGGAAGCAAGGTTAGCTCGGGTGTGATTTATCGCGCTAATGATGATTCAATGTGCTTGTCTGGCAATATATTTGCTAATGCGGCTAGAGCTTTTATTTTTAACGCACGGCGCCACAAGGTATTGCTTATTTTACCTGTATTTCTTTATGTTCAAATTGTGCTATTAAACTGTCTCTTGCAGGTTGAAACTGTGGAAATTCAGACACATCAGGTACCATCTCATTATGTCCTTGATTGTCGTAGTATTTCAATTACGTCCACGCCCTAACCAGCATCACTTCGTATTCATACGACATTTTTAGGCTGCTTATGAAAATTCAATCCGAAAACAACGTTCCAGCGTTGTGTTTCTTGATCATGCAGCCTAAATTCAAGCGTATGAAGATCTTCTAAAGGTACGTAATCTTCTAAAGGTTCAGCAATACGTAATGTTCTGAGGTACCTTTCTTGATCTTCCCTATTTACCGGCCTGATTCTTACGGTGCTACTTAATTTCAACATGGTTATGTCTACATGCAGCCTAAATTCAAGCGTATGAAGATCGAGAATATCCTTAGACTCATTAGGATGGAGTACAGTATATGCTGTAACATTAAAACAGGTGGTTTGGCAAAAGGAACAATGTTCGACATGTTTTAACATGACATCCATCTATATTCATCACTGGTAAGTGTTTTTCATTTGCAATGCAGATTGGTTGTACTGGTGAAAGAGATTACAGTTGCATAGCTTGGGAAAAGGCTAGATGGGTCAGACATGATTCTTCGGTACAAGAGGTAAGACAAATTAGAGACTCCTATGGTTTTATGTCTTATCCTGGTTATGTTATTGTGATCTCAATTGGTTTGTTTGTCAAGGCGTAGACTGTCGGAAATTTCAAAAATGTTGTGAGCTTTTGTAAATAAATGACGCTTATGCCAGAAATCCTCTTCTTTTAGTATGATGTATAATCTGTTTCATTGTTATAACGCTCTCTTTCCTCTTTTTTTTTCAATTTTGATGATTTACAGCGTTATTTGGTACACCTTGCTGCTTAGTTTGATTGAGTACAAGACTCTTGTGATGCGAGGAGCGTCAGAATAGGTATATGTGCTCTTAGATGAGTATTCCAAAATTTAGTTGGACATTTCTTTTTCATACTTAAAGGGTTTCTCCACCACTTACTATTATAATTACTTTGTGTATGAAATTGGATTATGATGATAGTGTGCATGACATCATGGCTAATTGGCTTGTATTTGTTTAGTGATGATGTTACTTGCAGTTATCCTGGATTCCCTTCTTTCTATTTGACACTGATTGGATGGGAAGAGAAGTTTACCATGGGGATCCATAAGAAGATTCTCCTCAAGTGGAACTCTATGATCAGGGCGTTCGTGAAGGTTCATTCGTGAAGGTTCATTCAGTTTGCTACTAAATTCTGTAAGAATCGATGTGACAATCAACCGTTTACATCGAATGATCAAACCTTAATCTATATTGTTTTACATTTTCATAGGTAGTTCTTGGGATTAGCTCATTCTTTATCAAGCCAATGTGTCAACGGATGGGTGCACGGGTTGTCTGTGCGCTGAGCAATTTTATTGTATTTATGTGCATGGCAAGCATAGCTATCATTAGCTTGATGTCTGTAAGAGACTATTCTAAAGTAATTGAACACATAGTAGAAGGAAATGCGACAACCAGAACTGCGGCTATATTGTCTTTGCACTTCTCGGTTTTCCTCTTGCTGTAAGTGCTATTAAGTTTAACCAATTCTCTTTCTTCTATACTTCTCAGCCTCTTTGTCTTAACATATGTTGTTCTGTTGATCACATTTCGTGTCGCTTTCTCAGTCACGACAAAGGTGACTGGTGACTGGGGTGGTGGCCAAGGTCTCTGAAATTCATTTATTACATGCCATTGTCTTATGCTTTATCTAAGATTTTAGGGTTTCAATGGTTTGGTAATAATTCTACAGGATTGGCTATAGGAGTGTTGAACCTTGCAATCGTTGTTCCTCAGGTAGATGAATTTATTTCAACCCTTTAGAGTTCTCTTTCCTTTTCAGCTCTATCTTTCTCTTTTTATAATCCTCTTTTCCTAAATGTTGTCAGCCTCAGGTTTCCAACATCAGCCAACTTAATTTACATAACAGTGACCATAAGAAAAAACGAAAGCTCTGACGAACTATAAAGAAAGGAAAACAAGATAAGAAACTACAACCCTGGAAGTTCTTACTGAAGCTCTTAATCTTTGCTGAGCTTTCCCTGACGACATATTCACCCTCAGACAACCAAAAAAATTCCAGTGCTGAGCCAAATGACCTATTCCTCAATGCCAAGGTAGTAGGTTATGTCACAAGGCAAGCATGAGAGAGGATTTCAAGGATTATCTTGCACCAAACCATGTAGACCATAACCAGAGAAAACTGCTTGAGAAGGGTTACAAATTGAATGGTGTGATTTTTCCCTACTTTTTCCTTTCTGCTTTGGTCTCTTCTACGGAGAGTTTCCTTTTCTGGGATTTCCAGCGTTTCTCCAAATTTTTTTGCAGATGAATCAAGATGGATCGCTGCACCTGCGGTACAAGGAGATATAACGGACGAAAAACACAGAATCAAGATCGGCGAACAACATCAAATCTCAAGTTCGAAGAACCCTAGATGGACACAGAAGCATTAGCGGAAATATTTTGGTACGAAACTTTTGAAGGGTGGAACAACTCCCTCCCTCTCATTGGGGAATTTTTTGAATCTGTGATACTGGAATTTCCCCCACGATCTGCGATACTGGAATTTCAAGCGCTTCTCCACATTTTTTTTTGCAGATGAATCAAGATGGACTCTCTGAGAAAATGGAGAAACAAACGGGGCGTTTAAGTTGTTGAAGAAACAAACAAGGCGTTTAAGTTGTTGAAGAAAATGTCTTAAGTAGGTGTCATGGCTGATTCCAACACATATAACTCTCTGAATCAAGGCTTTTGCAAGGAAGGTAGGCTTGAAAAAGGCATGGATCTGCTCAGTGAGTTGGTAACCGCTGGTATGCAACCTTCTGCCTTCTGCACCACGCTCATTAGAAAATTAAGAACATGGATGTTGAATCAGCAAAATGTCTCTGGGACAATATGATCTACAAGGTTATAGAATCAATGGCTTACAAAACACCTATGAACATTTGATAGATGAGGGTGGGAATGAACTGCTGGACGGGGATGCTAGAGACGAATTTTGCGAATCAGTCTATCTATCGAAGAAGGTATTTATCATTCTGTGTTGTCTGAACTTTCATTGAATAATTCTTAGTCTGTAGAAGTGTTTGAAAGAACTATTTGTTTTATGGTTCTGTTAAAAACAACTTTCTAGAACCGGTGGGCGAAGAGCTCACCAAACAGGAGACTGTTTTGTACGATCGTCAGGTTAGGGTTTGGGGTGCTGATGCTTCAGAGAAGGTAATTTACAATTAATGATGTTCTTAATATTGAATTAGTTGTTAAAATTCTGTTTCAACATCAGAAAACCCAGCGATCGAATTGTTACCTGCGCGTTGCGTGTTTCAGCCCCTAATATCCTTGCACCGAAGTCATGGCTGAGGAAACCTTCCTGTCATTCCTTTTCGAATATTTCAATCTCAAAGAATGGAAGGCATAAAAAAAGTCGTGGCTATCACGATGTGATGACGTATGTTCTTGGAATGGTGAAGGCTGCTCAGAACTATCCACCCTGTAAGATTTATATGTTAGTCAATGATAGAGGAATACTTGAAATGCAGCTACATGGAATGCAACTACACCCCAAAACACAACAAAAAATTGGCCGATGTTTTAACCGATTATTTATCTCAATTCCTAACCTCTTATATTAACCAGAAAATACATGGAATTACTTTTTGCTTTTCTTCTAAATTCTCTATGCCTTAGTAAACCGGTGATCTACACAAGGCAACCTCAAATCTCTTGACAATGATAAAGAAAAAAAAACCTAAAATAGTTTTCACATATAGTGCTCTTTATTGATTATGCTTTTTGTTACGTTACTTGTGTTTATCCGTATACTTTAAAATCATTTATTTCTTGGTCAAATTATCAACTGGGCATGTTTTATGCATACAAACTCTTGGAGTTGTCAGATTTAGGATGTTTTCTTAGAAACCATGATCCCATCAACTTGATCTAAAGTAAACAGATAAACATTGACAATGTAAAAGAGGTATTTAGATATTAGACTTCTGATACATATCAGGTTATTAATTTAGAAATTATTAAGTATTTTGGTAGCATTTGTTTGGTAGCATTTGTCTGGTAGCATGTTTGTACCAAAAGGTTATTGGTATGAACAATTTTATCGATGAACATTGTATTTGATGGTGTGGTGTTAAAATAAGAACGCAGGATTTCATGGATAGCTATCAATTCTCAGGGAATATTCAACACAAGCACCGACAGATTGAGAATGCTGCCCCTCCACCACTCGCCTATGCACTTGTCCGCAAGCTCTCTTTGTCTTATGTTTTAAAAAAAAAATGTCGCAATAACGACTTTTTAACAATTCAGTATTTCAATTAGGGCAATAACGATTTTTATCAATTCAATATTTCAATTAGGGTCAAACACGAGTTGGATATTTGGGATTTTTAGGGTATCCGACTCATGAGTTTCAAGATTTTAGTATTTGAAGTCGAATTCATCATACATGGGTATCCGGTTTTTGGGTATCCAATATTATTCGAGTATTCGAACCCGAATTATATCATGCGTCGTTTTCTTTTTAGCTTAAAAATCCAGTTCAAATCATGCAATCACTACCTTCAAGAGATTATGTTTTAAAATTTCAATGATATTATGAATAAATTACATTTTAGTTTACATTACATATTATAAATCGATTATTTAAACTTCTACATTGAAAATTAGTATACAAGCATTTGTGTTATCGATACATATTTCAAACATAAAAATTGAATTAATGAATTATGTATAGCTTTTAAAAAATATACTATGTAACAATAAAAAACCGCGCAACGCGCGGGTATCCTCTAGTTAGATTAAAAAAACAAGAGATAATTTAAAAATCTCATTAAATTTCGATTAATTCAATGGTTAACTGTGAAAATGATTACAACGTGAACTATTTGTAGAGACTTCGTATTTACATTTTACACGTCCAATCACTAAAGGTTAATGATTTGATCTTTTGATTGTGTAATTTTTCAGAAAAACAACAATCCTCAAACCGAAATTCACAATAATATACTAGATCGGTAATTGAATTGTAATAAAATGCTTTTGTTGCCAGATATTACAATCCTATCGTGGCATATTAGCATCTGGTCATGTATAATTATGAATTTTTGTAATTTTCTTTTAAATTCTCTAAAAATCATATTTTCCTGGATTATTGGGTGTAACTTTTGACCGAACAAATTCTCTCGAAAAAATTAGAGTTTCAATCAGTATTGTAAAAATCGTTAGACACTAATCGGAAGGTCTATTAGCGCCTAGCAATTAGTCAAATTAGACTATGACAGTTTTTCGCTTTTTAATTTGTTTTATAAATTAAAGATATTTAAATAAAATTTGGTTTTAAAAGTCTTACATAAAATTGAACAAAAAATAGATCGTTATCCGGATAATATTAAGTCGATTCTGATTTTTTGTATTGATATAAAGAAACAAATAAATCAATTAGAATATAACAATTTAAAAGTCATCAAATATGAAACTAATTGAAGTTTCAAAACACAAATACCTACAAATATACTCTAATTTTATTCAAAACCAGATTAACTTGAAGCCAAAGCGAAAATTCACAATGAATCAACTAACATTTCATAAATCTTAATACAATTTCAAATCCCTAATTATCTACTAAAAATCTAAATTGTATAATTCATAATATTTTAATAAAAATAAATATTTATTAACACAAGATTAAATCAAATTTTTATTCCATTCCTACCCTCCTCGGCTAAACCTAAACTAAATCACATTCATCTCCTAACCTAACACATAGTCGCCAATTGTGAGAGAAAGAATACTTACCAAGTGGTGATCGAATTAGAATGTAGGCGAGCGTGGATGAACCCTAAGGCAAAGGTGAGAAAAGTCGAGCAAGGACGAAACCAAACGCCGAGGAGCGATGTCGAGTGGAGACGAAATGAACAATGAAGAGCGAAAGATGGCAAAGTCGAGCAAGGACAAAGCAAGCGACAACGAACGAAGGCTAAGGAAAAGAAGCGAAGGCGAAGACGAGCGCAAATGAAGATGAAGGAAAACAACTAGAAGCAAATGCAACATAATCAAAGGCGGGGGAGCGAGATAGAAGAAAGCGAGCAATCTCATTTAGTGATATTTAAAACGAAAACCGCATGGGTGCTCTATTTCTCTAAGTTGGCCACCCAAGCGCCGCTTAAGTTCTAACTACATCTAAAAACCGGTGACTACTTCATTTTTAGATGATCACAAGACACCTATTTAGAACACTGGTTTCAGGTGAGCAACGCTCGACCGAGCATTTTGTTAAGAGATGTTGTATTCGACCGAGCGTGATGTCACGTGAAGACCTTCGATCAAGCAAAATATTATTTGTGTTGAGCATATTCTGTCGACAAAACTTAGATTTTGGTTGAAGGATGCATGCCTGAAATTTTGTTAAAAATGGTGTCTCGACCTTACGTCAGAGGTATTAACCGAAAAAAAGTTGCTTAAGTCAAGCGAAGTTACAGGTTCAAAAAACAATCAATCAAGCAATGAGTTGCTGGAACCAAGTATAGTTATGAGGTCAATTCATGTAATGGTTGACCGGACCGAGCAATAATTGCATTAGCTGAGCAACTTCTCTGGAGGGTCTGTTTGACGGAGCAAACCTGTTTCTCGGGTAGAGCGAACCTATTGGATAAATTACAAAAATCCGATTGGGTCGAAACAATTTTTTAGGTAATGGTTTCTCGCCGAACGTGTCCATTTTGACTCATGAAGCGGCTGAGTAGTATGAACCATTACTGCAATAAACCATTGCTTAATATATAACTTTAAAGGGTAAAAAATTAGTTTGACTAGTGACTTTTCCGTCCAAAGTAGATATATTTGTTTGTGATATCTTTTATATGGAGCGATAAGACTATCAAAAGGTATATAAGTTGAGATTTTATGGGTATTTTATATGATGTATAATGGGTGTCATCGATTATATTATACATACATCTAGATTACTCGTGGGTATATATCTTAATCGTTGATAACCATTGGTGATGGGTGAACTCAACTGTGCTCATAGAAACGATTTGAGTACCATGGGATTATGTGATGTAGAGTTACTACAAGATTGCACGTTTAATCATGTTAATATGTTTGATATGCAACATGACTACCATGGGTCTCATTTATATTTAAAGGGGTTAAAGTTATTGATAATAAGAAATAATATTTTTAGTGCGATAGTATCGTTGATTGACAGTTAGTAGGGGTTTCATTTGTATTGGAATGATCTAAGCCTGCAATAAGCTCGTGGAAAACGAGCTCAGATCAACCCTGCCCGAACTTGAATGGGCTTGCAAACTTAGGCAACAATTCGATCCGTCGAGTTTTAGACGAGCTTGAGCCAACGGGCTCACATTTTCAATATTATGAAAGGAGTTGTTCTATTAGAATATCGACTACAAATTAAACATAACACCCTAAACTGTGATCTAGGTGCCATTGACATAGAAATGAAGAAGGATAAACACAAACACACCTCTTCCGTGAGTTTAACAACAAGGCAAGAGGCAACATAAGTGTCGAAGGGAGGTAGTTTGTGTTGAATGGTGTCACCTTATGTGAGTTCAACGGTGAGGCAAGAAACGACGAGATTGTCGAAGTGAAATAGTGTATGTTGAATGGTGGTACCTCTTTTGTGAGTTTGACGACGAGGCAAGAGGACACGTGAGTATCAAAGGGAAATAATGCATGTTAAACGATGAGAATCGGTGTGCAAACGATAAATTGAAATAATTTGGATGCATTATTGAAGAGAATCAATGAAGCAAAGGCAAACGACACGATCAACAAAAAAAATCAAAACAATCCATGCCATACCTTAATTGCGGTCCAATTTATTAAGCGCTTGCGGCTCAGCTCGTGGCCCATCGGGCTGGCCCAAAATCATACGAGCTCAATCTTAGATCGAAATTGTAAATGTAGTTGCTGATAGACCTTAAAAACTAAAGCTCGAGCCTGATGTTTTTTAGCAGGCTTCGGGTTGGGCTCCATAATGACAACCCTAGTAATTAATATTATTTAGATAAAATCCATATCTGATTAATGTATGAATATAAAAAATGTTCTTAATATGTATATTTTATAGCTTTTCTCGATAAATGAGGAAGAATATTTTCAATTTCACTAAGATTAATACTTGAAGTCCACAAGTTGATAGGGACTAACTTCAAAGATTGGTACTAAAACATTTAATTAGTTCTCATATATAAGAAACTTATCAATACGATTGATAAGTCGGCTATAGGAGCACTCGTTGTTGATGATGTTGATACCATGACAGTTTATATGAAGCAAGGGAATGATATGATCACCTCGAAATATATCATCTTTACAATTATGAGTTTTGAACTCCAGCATCAACATTAGAACATGGAACCAATGCAGATAATAACACATCTTAAAACTTGTATGGATCACAGAGTAATATAGTTACGTTTCAGCTGAACAACTTTTGAAATTTCAAAATTCAATTTATCCCCCTAATATTATAGAATGATTCGGTTTGATTATAAAAATAAAAATATTCGTTTATTTGGAAAACATTTGCATATTTCGATTTTTTCGAATAAATTTTATATATATGGCTCATGGCACATGTGGTCATGCATCGTGTCTAACTGATGAACATGTGTGCACGTGTACCACCTCGTATGTCCATGGGACACATACCTACGTGTACACTTGTGGTGAAATATACAATCGGTGCATCATATGTTCACAGAGTGATCGAACCATGTACCACGGTGTGTGTATACGTTCATGGTCTGTCCACATATGCATGTACCTTATGGTACTTAGCACATACGATATGGTACTATTAGATCAGAGCATTTACCAACAATTTAAGAAACTTACCAGGTCACCCTCGAGTGCTAACGAGTCCATTACACCTCATTCTTTAGTGTTGAATCAACAAAACATTCAACAAGGAGATTCACGTCAGACCTTATCAGCTCAGTGACAAAATGAAAAATTCAGAACGTTTCTGTGTAATAAATTCTAAAACAAACTTAGCATCAAAATATATTTGTCATTTTAGAGTTTGTTAGTGAAATTTCATATGTTAGGATAAGATTGTTGAGCAAATTCCTTGTAATCTCTCTAAAAATGAAACAATAAAATTCACAAATATTTCAAAGCACTCTACCTTTCTTCATTCTGTTTTTTACATGTACCATAAATGTAGTCGTACCATATATGTATGTATTTGATACATATACTAACACGTTCACACACCCAATATACAAAACACATGGCACCATACTTGGAAAAAATAAGAAAAATACGAAAAAAACTTCATAGGGGATATAAACTGAATTTAGATACTTTAGAGGAAATAAGGTAAATTTAGAAACTCGAAGATATAGAGTGAATTAATAATTTTGGGGATAGATTGAATCAGATAAAAATAAATATAATCATGTCCAAATTACATGAATTAAGATATAGATATTTAGAAATACTAACGTAAATTTAACGAGGAGGTATACAAAACTTAAAAAGTTCAAGGAAGAACATGATTATGGCTAAAATTTGAGGATGAATTGGATGAGCCAAATACATAAGAAAAAATAAGATTAGACGATAATAGTTTAGTGGAAATATGTGTTTTGTCTGTAGTATTTGTATTAGTTAGGATATTCTTTTGTTCTCTTATGATATCATGTTTTCATTTGTTAGATGCAAATATCTTGTTTTGTTTCATTGGATGCTAAGGTAAGTTTATAGTATTTTATACTTTGTGTTTACTTTTGTTTAATTAACTAACACGTTGCAACAATATATGTATTCTTCTTCTTTTTTTTTTGAAAACTTAAAATAGACAAATATTAATCGAATAAATAAATTAATTAGAGAGTTTGAATCTTATTTTGATTATATTTTTTATGATTATAATCAAATTGAACTGATTACTATTTATGGTTATAATCGAATTGTTACTATGTATTGAAATTCAAACACGAAATAATAAGTTTAATATAGAAACTTTCTAAGGAAATAGATTGAAATAAGCTACTTTGGAGGAAGTAAATATCAAGGACATTTCTGTCATTTCTCTACATATACTAGGGTTATTGTAATTGTCTCTATAAGTACTCTTGTAATCACATTTGTTTAAGTAATTCACTTTGTTATTTCAAATTCTACATGGTATCAAGAGCCTAAGAAAGTCTAACGACAATCCTAATTTTTTTTCGGCCGCCCCATCCTTCTTGTTTTTCGGCCGCCGCCACCCCTTCAGCCGCTTCGGCCTCCCTCCCTTTCAGCCACCGCCTAGCCCTTCCGTCACCCTTTCGGTCTCTCTTTCGGCCGCCGCCCACCCCTTCAGCCGCCACTTCTTCTCTTTCGGTCGCTGCCCACCCCTTCACCCGTTATCGCTGCAACCTATTCCCTCTCCAACAATGGCCGGCCAAACCAATCCTTCCGCCGCCGCCGCTACACGTCTCTCCGACGTTGCTCCAACGTTTGATACTCAACATCCTCTCACCACTCTTCTCACGGTGAACATGACCAACATCACCAAACTGAAGCCTGCCAATTTTCTCACATGGAGCGTTCAAGTTCAATCCATCCTTGAAGGCCACAACCTCCAGTGCTTTATTAAGGACAATTCCGTTGTCCCTCCAGCCAAGATCTACTGCGACGGTGTGTCCGTCGACAACCCAGATTTCCAGCCTTGGAAGTAACAAGATCGACTTCTCTTTTCGGCTCTCTTTGGAGCCATCTCGGTTACCCTTCAGCCGCTCATTGCTCACGCGCCGTCCACCTTTGACGCGTGGAAAACCCTCGCCAACACCTACGGCAAAGCATCTAAGGGTCATCTTCCCCAACTCCGCGAAAAAATCAAACGGTGCTCCAAGGGATCTCAACCGATTGATGACTATTTGCGGACAATTACATCCACCGCCGATGAACTCGCCCTCTTAGGGAAACCGTTTGACCACGAAGATCTTCTTGATGCCTTTCTTGAAGGTCTTCTTGAGGAGTACAAGCCCATAGCGGATGTAATCCGAGCAAAAGATACCGTTGCATCCGTTGAAGAAGTTCATGAAAAAATCCTTCACCACGAAGCCAAATTGGCTACAGCCGAACCACACTCTCTCTCGACCATTATTCCGATCGTAGCCAATCCCACGGCCACCCACTCGCGGCCAAACCCTTGGTCGTCCGGCTCACAGAACTGGTCTCGCCGCGCCCGTCAAAACTCACCAACACGCCGTGGTTGGCCGGTGCCAAGCTTGTGGCGTTCACGGCCACAACGTGCAACGCTGTCAGTGCTTCCGCCTTGTCTCCTCCTCCCCCGGTTTACTTGACAATCCACCGATGCAACAATGGCAGCATTCTCCGCACGACTGGAAGCCATGCCCGCAAGCACATCACGCCATTACCTCCTCCTATGATGCGAACTCTTGGCTCTTCTATAGTGGCGCATCTCATCATATTACATCGGACCTCTCCAATCTCGCCCTTCACAGTCCCTACCGCGGCAACGACGATGTAATTGTTGGTGATGGCAACGGGTTACCCATCACACACACGGATTCCATTTCTATACCCCTTAACACTCGAACGTTATCTTTACGGAATGTTCTCTGTGTGCCTAATATTTGCAAGAATCTAATCTCTGTTCATCAGTTGTGCAAGAATAATGACGTATCTGTTGAATTTTCTCCATTTGATTTCCAGGTGAAGGATCTCAGTACGGGGGCGCCACTTCTGAAAGAAAGCACTAAAAATGGAGTCTATGAGTGGCCCATACAATCTAGTACTCCGTCACCTTTTCATACCTTCCATAGTGTCAAGACCACTTCGTCCGAGTGGCATTCTCGTTTAGATCATCCGTCGTCTTTTATTTTAATAAAGTCCTCACACGTTTTGGACTACCATTGTCTCGAGATTCCCCTCACTTGTTTTGCAATGCATGATGTCGTAATAAAAGTCATAAATTGTCTTTTTCCACTTCAACTCTTACCACCTCTCGTCCCCTTGAAGTGATATTTTTCGATGTTTGGACGTCTCCTGTTACTCCATTGATGGATTCAAATACTATGTTCTTTTTATCGATCACTATACACGTTATTCTTGGCTTTATCCACTCAAAACTAAATCCCAAGTCCATGACACATTCATTCAGTTCAAATCTCTTGTTGAAATGAAATTCGAAAAACGCATTGCTACACTTTATTTAGATAACGGGGGTGAGTATATTGCCTTGCATTCATTCCTTGCCTCCCATGGCATTTCTCACTACACATCTCCACCACACACCCCCGAGCACAATGGTATTTCCGAAAGACAATATAGGCACATCGTAGAAACAGGTCTTTCCCTCCTCATGTGTTCTTCCATGCCCCTAACCTACTGGTCTTATGCGTTTTCCGTAGCAGTTTATCTCATTAATTGTCTCCCGACACCCAACCTTAGTATGTCCTCTCCTTACGAGTGTCTCTTTCAAAAACCTCCAAACTACACTAAACTACGAGTCTTTGGATGCCTATGTTATCCATGGCTGCGCCCCTATACCGCATACAAACTAGAACCCAAATCCGATCCATGTGTCTTCCTAGGGTACTCATCCGCTCAAAATGCGTATGCTTGTCTTGATCCCCTTTGGTCCCGCATCTTCCTGTCACGCCATATTCAGTTTTTTGAGTCCGTCTACCCCTTTGCCAACACTACCAAATTCTTCCCACCACTCAAAACCAACATCCTAATGCACACCATCAACCCGCAACCATGTGTCAATCCTACTCAATCCTTTTTCTCCGCCACTCATTGCTCCACCGCTGTCTCAGCCCCTATGCTTGGATCCTTCACCGCTGCTGCCATCTGATGTTGCACGCTCGGGCATGGCTGGAACCCGCTCGGGTACAAGTTCTGGAATTGAGGCTGCAAATCCCCATAGCCATACACGACTCGAGCTCATGGAGCACACGCTCGGGCATGTATGCCCGCTCGGGCAACAACAGAGGACCCGCTCGAGCACACCTTGTGCAATTGTGGATGAAAATCCCCGTAGCTCTACCCGACTTGGGCACATGGAGAACACGCTCGGGCAAGTTCGCCCGCTCCAGCAAGTTTGCCCGCTCGGGCAAGTGTGCCCGCTCGGGCAATTCACATCCGACGGTCACCTGTTCGAAGAGCAATGTTGAAAAGAACACTAACAGATTTACCTTTGTTGCCCAGGTAGACAGCGAACCCACAAATATCACTCAAGCTCTCAAGGACCCTCGATGGCGTGAAGCAATGGATGCTGAATTACAAGCCTTGCATCGCAATCAAACATGGCAACTTGTTCCAGCCTCTCATACTAAGAATATTGTTGGTTGCCGATGGGTTTTTCGCATCAAATGAAACCAAGATGGAAATGTGGAACGATTCAAAGCTCGGCTTGTTGCAGAGGGGTTTCATCAAAGACCGGGCATAGACTATCATGAGACATTCAGCCTAGTTGTGAAGCCTACCACCATTCACATTGTTTTGAGTCTTGCGATCTCTCGCGGATGGACTCTACGGCAACTTGACGTTAATAATGCCTTTCTTCAAGGTCGTCTAACGGAGGAGGTATACATGTCTCAACCCCCGAGTTTTCTTGATAAAAATCAACCTCATCATGTGTGCAGACTTCAGCGAGCAATCTATGGACTTAAACAAGCTCCTCGAGCATGGTATTTGGAGCTGCAGACCTTTCTCCTTGCTCGCGGCTTCACAAACTCATTGGCGGATACCGCCCTATTCATCCTCCGGACCACCGAACTACAATTATATGTGCTGGTTTATGTTGATGATATTGTTGTTACAGGCAATTCCCCATCACGGGTACAACACTTCATTGATGCGCTAGCGTCGCGTTTCTTTATCAAGGACTTAGGTAATTCTACAGTAAGTTGAATTTAGAAACTCCAAGAAATAGACTAAATTACAAATTTTGGGGGAATAGACTAAATCATATGAAATTAAGTGAAATCATCTTAAATTACACAAATTAAAAAGGAATATTCAGGGTTAATTTGATTTAAGAAATGATTTATCTTAATTTGAACGAGAAGATATGAAGAATTTTAAAACTTCATGGAATATGATTACACCTAAAATTTGAGGATGAATGGGGTGAATCAAATATATAAAAAAAAATAAGATTAGAGGATAACAGTTTAGGTAAAATATGCCTTTATCTCTAGCTTTTTGTTTTAGTGAGGATGTTCATTTTATTTATCTTATAACGTTGTGTTTTCATTTGTTAGATGCAAATATCTTATATTGTTTCGTTATGCTTTGATGCTAAAATAATTTTATAGTGTTTCTTATTTTGGTTTTATTTTAGTTTAATTAACTAACATGTTGGAACGATACATGTATTGTTCTAATTTGAAAATTTTGAAATAGACAAATTTTAACCGAAAATATAGAATTATTTAGAAAGTTTAAATCTTATTTTGGTTTAAAATTTTATGATTATATCCAAACCGAGATGAAAATATTTTACGGGTATAATCCAATCGAATAATTACTAATTATTAAAATCTGAATAACTCATATTTATTATATCCGAACTAAACTCTAAACCAAAATCCAAATTGCACGATCTTCATTCTGATACATCATTCTTACACACACTTAAAATTTCTGTGTTCACGTAAAAAAATCCAATAAATAATTTAACAGATGAATGAAGATATAATTTCTTTTTTATTCCAAATTAAAAATTATTTTGGAGAACGATATTGGAAATTTAATTGAAATTTAGAAAGAAAAAATAACAAAATGTAAGACCGCACACTTTATCTAAAACTATTTATTAAAATCACGATATAAGTTAAAATTTGGTAAAAGGAAAATATTATAGATTATAGGATTATGATTGAGTAGGTTTGTCATCTCTAATCCAATATGATATGAATCTAGATTATTTTTTGTAGTTAGCAATACGATAGAAGGATAAAATTTTCCTAATAATGAGATAAAAGAATTTAGAACTTGTTCGATGATGGATAAACTTTTCAAATCAATTTACAACCTGATTAGAGAACTCTAAACATAGCAATGACGCTACATTATATATGGTGTAGTGTTGATTAGTCGATGAACAAAAGTGATTTTTAAACTCAAAATCTTGATTGTGGTACAACTAACACTGAAGACTAGTTTAGTTTCTCCTACATGACCACATATACATCATCCATTAAGAAAATTTTGAGAGTCTAAATTTCGACTCTCTAGGATAATCACTTGAAACATACTTGTTGAATCTCCAAAATTTGTAACTGATTGTCCATCCATGGTTTCACGAACATGTGGAAGACTGGGGTAAAAAAACATATGAGTAGGTAGGCCTTCCATGATTATCGATCCAATGATAGACCGAGTTTATTTTTGCTTTTTAGCCTCACACATCTGTTGATATTTTCTCATGGTGTATACCCTTGGTTGCATGATCCTACACTTTGACACGGGCTCTTAGCTCTATTTTTCTTGTATATAGCTCATTCACTTACTTGGTAAGCACACTTATAAATTTGATCTTTAAAATTATCACATCATAAGCATCCTACTATCTGTTTATCCTTAGCATTTTCAAACATGTTCACTTCCACGGATATAGCATGAGCACCTCGAATAACTACGATTTGAAAATCTGAATCACTCTATCTGATCATGTCTCGTTCAAACTTATTAGACGACTTGATTTTAGTTTTTGCATTTGAAAACTTTAAGATGTCCTCCTCGATGAGTCCTTTCTATACTAAGTGAGCTTCTAAAGCATCTCGAAAAATTCATAGTTGATTATTTCAATCATTCATCTGGATTCCGGATGCATTCTTTACAAATATGTGTTGACCATGCGTAAGTGTAGAAACACCAACCCTATTACTCCACAGGCAGTGTCCAACACATGTTTTAGCTCAAAAAGGTTGTTTGAACTTAACCAAAAACAAAAGCTTTGATAATTCCTTTGGATTTTATCCTCACAAGAAATTCTTTTCGTCCATCAAATAGTAGAGCACAATATCCATCTAAACCTTTAATCAACATCTTGATAATTCAATGGTGATAATAGTATCCCCAAATTCTCTTTTCGGTCATGTTGTCCACCTTCTAGTAGTAAATCTTTACATCCCTCTCTCTGACTGTCATAGTAACCCACAAGTCTTTATCCACTCTATAAAAAGAGTCAACTAACCATCCTCCTTGATACTGTCCACAAAAAACAGTTAGCAATTTAACTTTCCACGACTTAGAACCCCAACTTGTTACTTCAAGTCATGCGTGCTAAGGTCTCATTGCTTTATTAAAACATTTCGTAAAACACTTTAAAATCCCATGAAAACAACTAAATATGAAAATGACAACCAGAACTCCAATACCAATTTGTAAAACTCTCATCCTGGAACAACCTCAGAACTAGGAGTGTCTACCATCACCTATAAGAGGTGGCTACACATGTCATCGTTCAAACACAATTACAGAATAAAATACTTTTATTTTAAATTGAGAATGGTTTGAACCATATAGTGGAAGAAAACGTATAAAATTATAATCAAAACAAACATAGAATTTATAATAAACTTTATCAAGACCTCATGCACACCTCTCCTTTCACTCCGTTGTAAGCTCTGATACTGTTGTTCAACCTCTTTGATCTTTTTTTCTTGCTATAACCTAACCATCCACGACAGTCCACAAAGGAGTGAGTACGAAGACGTATTAAGTGAGATCCATACATGCATGCATTCTGTGCCACATATTCTCCTACACTAGAAGGTGCACCATAAAATAAACATTTGTCACACTGGAGACACCTAAATAAACCTATCCAACTCGATTGAGTATCCTAAGTCTAGATTAGTACAACTCTCGATCATAACTCACAGAGTCCACACGACTCTAGCTCGAGCATACGCTCGCAAAGTCCAAAAGACCCCCAGCACACTGAAGATCTCTCAAGGTCACAACATATCCCAGCCATCAGTACAATACATCGGTCCGTCGCTCGAAAGGTTATCACAATCCCAACTTGGTACGACTCTGGTAGATCCACTGGTCTGACTAACTATAGCGTTCCGTCGCTCGAAAGGTTACCAGAACCCAACATAGTACCACGTCGAACCTGATCCAAGTGTCGTAATACTAACGTCGTCGACCTGATACTTCCCATGTGAATACTCTCACCGACACGCATGCACACACCTTCTTCCGAAGATTCGAGTGTGAAATCACTCGATCGAGCATACTAGACAAGATGCTTACTAGACTCTATCACGGAATCCAAAATATCCATGTTCACTGACCTCGATTTCTGGTCGAACGTCAAATTTCTAGATAATCTCTAACCATTTTATTTAAAAAAAACTCATATATGTCATCATTCATCATTCGACGATTCTAGACTTGGATCTATTCTTCACTTATAACGTCTCAATTTTTCCACTATGATCATTGAAATCTTATTGTGATCATGCCTCGTTTTAAATATAAAAACTTATTCACAAATCAACAACAAAACCGAAATTGAGATGAGGAAAGATCATCATCTTAATTTTCCACGATGACTTGACAATAATGATATCACTAACAACAACACAAATCAATTTTCTGCTATTACAGATCCATTCAATTTATCAATATCCATAATATAAATCTTCAAATTGAGAAAATAATTTCAAAAATATGTTTAGAGATTTACCATAATCTCGATTAGAACTAATCTTATATTTCAATCTCTAGACAAAAAAAAATCATGAAACACTTGAAGTCGATTGAAATTTCCAAAACTTACTCATGTCACGTCAGATTGACGGACCATATAATGTTCGTCAATTTTGTTGACGTGACGAAGAAAACTTTTTTCACTTGCCATGTCACATACCACATAATCACCACATATACAAATATGCCACTTGTATACAAACGTATAAACATATATATACATATACATATGCATATACACATTTCACACTTATGAATAAATATGTTTATGTATGTATATATATATATATGCATATATATATATATACATATATATTAATTGTATTTTTACGTATATGAATGTGTGTATATATATGTGCGTATATATACATATATGTATATTTATTTTTATATATGTGTATATATACACATATATAAATGTGAATATGTATGTGTATTTATACATAAATATATATATATACATACACATATAAACATACATACATACGCATATATATATACATAAACATACATATATGTATATATACATAGATTATATATAGACGCATATGTATGTATTGATCATTGCATTTTTTTACTCTATCTTACAATAGTTATGTAATGCATTTTCATAGGTTTTACATGATTTATTTAGCATTCCAAAATTTGCTTACATCTTTTAGTGTTTAGTGTTTGTTGTTGATAATATTAAAATATAAAAGAATTTAGGAACATTCCGAGATGAAAATTGGCAAGACTTGGGAGCGAAAATAAGAAACAGAATTATCGACCAAGCCAACTGGACTACATAGAGTAATATTTGGCTCGAGCACACTTACACTTGGTCGAACGCGCCATGAAGAGGATGTGCATGATGGGAACACTCTATAGAGTCGCTCGAGCATAAGCCTTAGAAGACCCCATCACTCGATGGATCACAAGATATAATGAAAATGCTCGACCTAAGCGTATCGAGCGTTTTCGTGTTCGACCAAGCATATCCTGAAAAAATTCATTTTTTTTCTAATTTTAAATGGTTTAAAAAGTCTTAAGTTATCAATATGGGATCGAAGATTTGCGATGAAAACTTTCGAACATCAACTAAACCTTTATTCCCTATTTTTCAGTTTTATTTTTTTACATTTTCTAATTTGTATGTATAGATTTGCAATGTGTTGTTTGGATTCATGTGTTTTGTTATCTTTTTGGATCAATGCATGATGTTATTGATTTCAATTCTTGTTGGACATTTGAGTGAATGACTTATGGACCCGTTCTAATAGACATATCAAATAGATATGGATCGTGTGTATTGAATAGTTAATTAATTATATCAAGAGGTAGATTAAAGAATTTATGATTTATGATATCAATCATTATTACATTCAATGTTTTATTCATAGATATCAATGAATTAGACGTTTAAATAGAGAATTTACAAATTGAGATATGCAGTTCGATATTAGACATTCAATTTTCCAATGAGAAATGAATTAATGTGTTTACGTTTAGAAGTACATCTATACTTGTTAAAAGAATCCCAAAATCTAGTGTGTATATATATATGTGTGTGTAAATACACATATATCTATAGTCATACTAAAATCCTTGCAACCGTGAACAATACTTTGGAAGCGATGTGGCCAGAGAAGGACCATTCAGATGATGTGTTCACATGTTATGATATATTTACCGGGTCTATTGTTGGGTTTTACCCGACCCGTTCGTCTTGACCATCTGATGGAAAATATTTTTTTCGTTTCCTTTTGAGTGTGTTGTCAGTCGTTGGATTGAATTTTTTCTTATTTTGGACGGCTAGATTTTATCACCGACAAAATAGGTTGGGTTTTGGTCGTTCGATTATGTCTTTACGTCTTTCTTCCTTTTATTCATATTTTTTTTTTCATTTCTTCTCCACCATTCCCCTTTGTTTGCTCTCTTTCTTTTGTTTCTGCTGAGGTTTCCTTGGGTTTTTCTGGTGTGAATTTGGTGTTTCTCCGGTTGATGATATGTTTTTTCGCGGCTCTCTTCTTTTTTTGTATTTTTTTGTTTTGTTTGTTACCTTTTCCCCTTTCCATTGGAGTTTCCGTCGATATTTATATTGTAGATCTAGGTTTTTCTTGGTTTCTCATCGGTTCTTTTACGTTGATCTTTTGTTGGTTTAGTGATTTTCCTGGATTTCTGAGTTGTAGTTTCGTTTTTTTTCATTGTAGATCTAGGGTTATCATCGATTTTTAGTTGTGGTTTTGTTTTCCCATTGTCATAGTTTTCGGTGGTTTCTTTATTTGAATGGCTTCTGCATTTCGTTACTTTTAGGTCTTCCCTTTTTTCCTTATTTGTTTCGGATTTCTATTGATTTTTGGTAGTTGTAATCGATGGATGTTTGTTTTTTTTCTTTTTCTTTGTTATTTCTAGCATTTCCACCGATTTCTTTGTAGCACTTCTGTTTACATTATATTTCTTTGTTTCTATGATTTTGATAATTTAGTTTTTTTGTTTTTGTAATGTCGTTGTTACTATAATTTTTCTGCTTTTTAGTTGCGTTTATTTAGGGTTTTCTAGAATTCGTGTTGGTTTTTGAGTTGTGATATCGCTGTTGTTATGAATTTTTTTATTTTTAGTTGCGTTTGTTTAGGATTTTCTAGGATTCGTGTTGGTTTTCGAGTTGTAGATCCGGTATTCAATGGGTTATTGTAGTCTACCATTTCCTGTTCAATTTCAATTTTTCTATGTTGTTTTGCCTTTTTATCTATGAATATTTGTGTAGTTCAATAAACATATTGCCGTTACATGTTTTACCCTGGATTTATATAAAATTATGCTGTTTGAGTTGGTTCAATGATATTGTTTACGGATTGTTTTGCCATTTTATGGTTTGTAGTGCTTTTCCAGTTGTAAATTTGCTTGCCGACGGTTTATTGGTCTTTGTTGTTTTGTAGTCAATCTATTTTTGTTGTTTCCTTTGTGTTTGCATGAGCTTTTTCTTATATTTGTTTTTACAGAATTAATTCATGATTGCTAATGGGCTTACGTTTTGTAATATTTTGGGATGAAGGTTTTTGGGCTTCCTATGCATATAGGTGTGGGGTGATTTTCGGTTTAGATTGGTTTGAGCTTTAAGTTATTTCAGCTAATTGGACTATCTTTCCGTGTTGGTTTAGGTTTCTATTTTGGGTTCTGATGCGTTGCCCATACTAGAAGGCTTCAGTCCTTTTTAGTTCTTCAATGGTGACATTCCTCTCCAATTACCGTAAGGATTTCTGGCTAGCCACGTGTATGGTATATTTGGTAGGTATTTAAATGTTGGTGTAGAAGATATATTCCAAAGTAGCTGATGTGGAATTTTAGATTCATAGCTGTTCGTGTGACGGTGGACTAGGCATGTGATGTAGTATCTCTACTTTTATTTACCTTATTTGCGTGGCTCTATTTTATAACTATTCACGCCGAGTCATTGCATCTACTATTTACTTAGGTCTAGGTAAAGCATACGTGTGTGATATGTCTCTCTAGAATTCACGGTTGCATTTGTATATAACGCATCACTTTATTCTTTGCTTATATATCTTTCCAGTAAACGTTTATCTCTGTGTTAAAGCATTCGCAAATAATCCATTTTTCTGAAATCAAATTAGAAGACATGTACTGTCGTCTATCCGAAATACATCTTACCTAAGAAATATCTTTTAGGATCCGAATTCGGGTTGTCCGAGTATGGAACTTTGATGTAGTTCCAGTTGCACGATCAACCTCAAACTGGAAAATAGTATTATGTGATGAATGGCTAAGTCCTGAATTTTTTTGTTATTTTTTGGTGATTCCTCTTGCTATATTAAATTTTTTTGTACCGACATCAGTGTTTCCTCGTGGAAGGAGCATGTTGTATAATAACAAATTTTAATGTCAGCCGAAGTTATGGTGAATATAGAGCATCGGCTCTTCCGTTCAAAATAGCATTTACTTCGACTACGATTGTCAGACCGTGTGGTGATCTCGCCAATTCATAGAGCTGCTTCAACTTTGCTTCGTATCCAGATATACTCTCAGGTGTCTTGGAAGAATCCATCCTCATCGATAAGTTATATTGAAAGTGTTTTTGAGTTATATTAAAGGTGCTTTTAAATCTCCTAGTATAATATTGTTTTTGTTCAAATTTTTTCTCATGTAGTTTATTTTATGATTGGTTCTGGTTTATTCCTTAGATGTAATTGGCGAAGTTATTATTGCTGGCGAGCTTATAGATGTTACCAACGCAGAACATACAGGCAGACGCCTGACGGTCTAGCTCTGTGATACTAAGTACGTTTCGTTTTTCACCGCTCTACTTAGTTATAATATTATGTTATAATTTTTGTTCTCATAATTGTATTTTTTAAATTGTTATTTCTCGCTTCTGGATAATTATAACATCATGTCATATTTTCTGGTTTGACAATGATATATTTTAAAATATGGCTTTGACATCATATAATGCACAATGTACAATGTGGAAATCGTTTGCTTACTAGACATATGAGTATCCGTGCACATCAGACTGATCCATTGGTGATCATTTGTAAATTGTTCAAAATAAGAACTTGTGGTGGTAATAATTTTTACATCTATTACTCCAGTTTTAAGTGTTTCTTATTTTTTTAACGCAGTTAGATTTGATTATTTTGTTTGTAGCTTATGATTATTTTTTGCCAGGTTTTGGAGTGCATTTTTCTTCATCGATGTTGATATAAATGTCTTACAAATATACTTGTGTTGCATTACCATTTTGCTACTTAGATATAAATGTATAACTATAAATATTTTCCTTTTTAGGGTTAATTGTATCTGTAGCTAATGATCTATGTTTATTTGTTACTATTTATTGATGTTTGTACGGTTTCTTTAAAATTTTGTTTTGGATTTTAACAAGATTTACGTTTAAATTGTCTGATTGAGAATTTAAAAATTTATACTTCGTGTACACTATTATTGAATTTTTTTTCTGTTTACAGTCCGACGAACAATTCGTAATGTGCAGTTTTCAAGCAAACTCTTCTCAGATCAAAATTTCCTTGCTATAGTCGAATAGAAAACGCAGCACATTAAATTTTATTTTTTTGTTTTTGACAAAATCAATTTTTTTATTTTTCCAACTGAAATTATTATATACATTCTTCAATGTTATTTATTTAAAATTTGATTTTTTTTAATTAATCTATTTCGAAACAGCCTTCCAGATGGTTCACCAAATATTCTAAAAAAACACCAGTTTGCTTGCTCCGCGTCTGCAGTCCAGTGAACCAATTGATTTTCGGAATGCTTTTCCAGTTAAGACAATTTTAGATCTAGGAAAGCTACCGACGTATGTGTCATGTTTACTTTTATTATGTTATTTAGATGTTTTACTGTTACATATTAACATAAATTCTCTATCTGTGCAAATTTTTAATTTGTATAGTTTCAGTTTTAATCACAGATATTCTAAACAGATATGGATGACACTCTTTAGGGTACAATACTTGTTTTCGAAAAGTTAATGCAATTACGGATGACATTTCTGTTTGTGCTACCGTCATACGTTTCTATTACAACTCCTACAAAACAACCACGAATAGTCCATTCCCAAAGTAGGTCGTTTTTTCTTTTATTTATGAAGCATTACTTTGGTTATTTACATTGAATTATTAATAGCAAGTTCTTCAGATTCCGTGTATATGTCAAAGTTATTGACGATACTAGCAAAGCTATTTTTTTATATTTGACAAAGAAACGGTCCAACTCCTTCACAAATCAACATTTGATATAAAGAACGAAGACTCCGAGGTATATATCATTGATATGTTTCTTTATTTTATTAATATCCATAGCTTTATTATTTATTTTGTTCGTTTTAATGCTTTCGCATTTATATGATTAAACAGATTGTTTCAAATGAAATTCCATCCAGTCTAAGAATTTTGGAAAATCGCAACTGCCTTTTCAAGATCACAATCTATCCTCTGCAACAAAGTCAGCGACCTTCTACTTCGCGTAGCATGAGTAGAGGTGTTTTGCCTATTTACCCCGTGAGCAGATTGACAGACAATGAAGACATACTACGGTCGATATCTATGAGGGTATGTTATAACACTACGTTAAAAATGGATTATCATTTGTTTGGAAATTTTCTCTAATAATTCGTGACTAACTATGGTTCCGAGTTCTCCTTCTACTAGCCAATCCTACGACAAGTGACATGTTGATGAAACAAGTAATCACACATCCCTCCGATCAAGCACGTCTAAGGTAAAATCAACAGATTCAGATATTAGTCACACCGATCGTTCAAACTGAATGCATTTCTTTAAATCATCGTCAACAGTTGAATTCCATATGTTCAAAATATCTTTTGGTTTTGCTCTCGACAAAACTCGCTTCCATGTATAATATTTGGATAGTTTGTATAAACTCTTTGTTATAGTTAAACTCATTCTTTACTATGGTTGAAATTATTCTATTATCCAATATATCATCGATTTATCACTTTGAACAAAATAAAGTACAAATTGTTTTTATTAAATTTTTTGTTTATAAATTTCTTTTCTTTCCTGTTTTTTTTAAAACAATATTTGAAACCTAATATTTCTTCTGTTTTTTTCAAATAGCTTTATGTTTTGCATATATATATATATATATATATATATATCAATTTGTTCTGTAAATATTAATAATCATTAGTTTAAATCATTTCCAATTATATGCATTTATAACATATTATACATTTCATATTAGATACAATTTCTGCATATCCATCCTCCTTAATAAATATTTATTTTGATTTTGTAATTAATTGTTTCAATTCAATTTCTGCATATCCATCCTCCTTAATAAATATTTATTTTGATTTTGTAATTAATTGTTTCAATTCAATTTCATTATGATCAAATGCATTTATAACATATTATAGATTCGATATCCACTCTCAATGAATGAACGTTCGTCCACTGCAACTGATAAAATATTACCAATGCCTGAAAACTAATCTATCGTCACATATTTTCGTTTACGATATTGTTAAATAATACTATGTAAAAAATTAATATCAATATTTAATTAATATTTTTATTACTATATTCAGGTCCAACAACATATCAAGATCTTGGTGACCAATATTTTTTATGTGATTATTATAATGCTAAATTGTGGTATTCTAAGCATTTAAATAAAAGTCGGAACATCACTACCCCGATATTCAGTTTGTGTTGTTCTAAGGAAAAAATATCGTTGCCAAAAGTAATAGATCCTCCTTCGTATTTGGAAGCACTTCTTCGTGGAAACCATTCACATCATGAACATTTCAAACGGCATATTCGTGCTTATAATATGATTTTTTCATTTATATCAATGGATGGTCATATTGATACTTCAGTCAATATCGGTAGAAAACCTTAAATGGACAAAACCATCATAGAATCGGTAGTTTGCTACCAGCATATGGAGATACTGCAAAATTCGCTCAACTATATATTCACGATACATAAAATGAAAGTGATGATAGAATACGTGCGATTAGGTACATTAACAATGCATTATGATAAATACACTTTTTCCACATTACTACGTTATTAATAGAGTAAATTCCATTTGATGACAGCCATGCACATGGCGAATCTTCACAACGTCAAGAAAATTTACGCAAAGAAATTTTCGAAAACGTACAACAAATGCTTGATCAAATAATCCGTATGTAAAAATATTCAGAATGACACGTGATAGATTTGCAGTCTCAGATCAATTACATATGAAATTGCATTTGATTACAGAGCACCGTAATCAAAAGAGAGTATATGATCTACTTGAATGAAAAAATTTAGACGCATTAATAGTAGGAGATTTCGATGAAAGTTTAAACTACATAGATACCATTCTTCAGAAACATAGAAACGAATACATGAGAATAAGTGAACTACATCCATCTTATCTTCCGCTCCAATATCCACTATTGTTTCTGTATGGCGAAGATGGCTATCATCTTGGTTTGAATCTGCAATTAACAATTAATTAGTAAAAAAAACCACGCTCCCGAATAAGTCTAAGAGAATTTATTACATATCGTTTACAAGAAAGAGATATTGAATCTTCTAATATATTACACTAAGGCAGACTATTTCAACAATTTGTTGCTGATGGTTTTTGCATGGTTGAATCAGAAAGAATTTCTTATATAATAAACCATCAAAATACATTGCGTTGTGAAGCTTATAAAACCATAGAAACTTCATCTCAATCAGGAAATATTTCAGCATGTGAAATTAGAAAGGAGTTATATTACCTTCGACATTCACAGGTGGCTCAAGATATATAAAATAAAACTATTTAAATGTAATGGTCTTATGCAAGAACTTAGTTTTTCCTGATCTATTTTTAACATTTACATGTAATCCTAAATTGCCTGAATTACAACGAATTTTATGTCATTACAATGACAGTTCTGAAAATAGACCTGATCTTTTAACGATATTATTTAAATTCAAACTCGAGGATTTATTAACAGATTTGAAGCAAAATAAACGACTTGGCGAACATACTGCAGGTAACTTATAAACGTTATAGTACATAAATTTATATTTCTTCATAATTTATTATTACTTTTTCATTTGCAGTTATTTACACTATAGAATTTCAGAAGAGAGGGCTACCCCATGTACATATATTATTGTTTCTTAAAAGGCAATAAAAATTGCCAACATTAACCGAAATTGACTCCGTTATATCTGCTAAAATTCTTGATCCTCTTACAAATTATGTTTTGTACACTGCGGTACAAGAAACAATGGTACATGGACCATGTGGATTCACCCTGAATGAAAAAAGGAAAATGTAAAAAATGATTTCCTAAATATTTGACTGATTTAACGTATATTAATAGTGAAGGATATCCAATTTACAAAAGACCTCATAATGGGAATTTTGTTAAAAATACGGAATCAAATTAGATAACTGATACATTGTACCATATAACCCTTATCTCCTTTTAAAATATAGAGCTCATTTTAATTTGGAATAGTGTAATCAAACAAAAGCAATCAAATATTTATTTAAATACATAAACAAGGGGTTTGATAAAATCGCTACAACAATAACAACACCTGAAGAGATGCAACAAAGAAATTCTTTTGACGAAATAAGAAACTACTATAGTTGTCGCTATATCTGAGGATGTGAAACTTGGTGGAGAATTTTTAAATTTGATATTAATTATATAAGTATATTCGTGGAAATGTTAAAATTTCATTTGCCTGATGAACAAAATATAGTCTTTGACGAAGAAGATGAGCTATCTGATATAACATCGGATGAACTCATTCAACGAACAATGTTCACAGAATGGTTTAAATGTAATGCTTTATATCCTAAAGCTCGCCAGTTAACATATTGCAACTTTCCAATAAAATTTGTATGGAATTAAAAACATCGTATATGAACAATACGTAAACGCAGATTTGCATTTGGTAGATTACAACACATCAATCCAAATGTTGGAGAACTATATTACTTATGAATGTTATTAAATAAAGTATGTGGGCCAAATTCATTTGAAAATATTCGTATAGTCAATGGTTGTGTATACAAAAAATTTAAAGATACATGTCGAACATTAGGACTTTTAGGTGACGATGAAGAATATATAAATACAATTAAAGAAGCAAGCAACTGACATCTCCAATGTATTTACGAATATTATTTGTTATCCTATTAACAATAGAATGTATTTCATCCCCAAAACATGTATGGTTTATGACATGACAACTATTAGCTGTCGATATATTATATAGACAGCGACGTCTACTGAAATTACCAGGTTTGGATGTTTATTACCAAATAATTACACATTATCTAGAACTTTTTTTTAAAAAATCTTAATCATTTTTGTTTTGAACAACATATCTCATTATGACTGATGAAGATATCCAAAATACAACACTAGGTGAAATAGAACAATTATTACAAAAAAAAAACAACCAATCTCTTAAAAAATATCCTTCAATGTCATTTCCTAAAGAAGCTGAAAACCAAACATTAACAAATAGACTGATATACGAAGAATTATCTTACGATCAAAACAAAATGGAAACTGAATTTATCAATCTTAAATCGCAGCTGACATCTGAACAACACTCAGTTTATAACGAAATTATGAATGCAATAGACCAAAATAGAGGACTACTATTTTTTATATAGACATGGTGGAACTGAAAAAACTTTTTTTATAGAAAACATTATCAGCAAAAATAAGATCCCGTAAACATATTGTTCTAAATATTGTTTCAAGTGGTATTACATCACTTTTGTTACATGGAGGTCGTACAATGCATTCATGATTTGCGATACCAATAGATATTAATAAATATTCAATTTGTAACATTAAATTAGGACAAATTTATCAGATCTTATAAAACAAACACGCCTTATAAGATTTCAATGATTTATAAACACTATTCTGAAGCTCTAGACAAAAGTATAAAAGATATTATGGGTTTAATAAATCCTTTTTTTGAAGAACAAACCCTTTGGAGGCAAAACAATAGTATTTGGAGACGACTTCAATCAAATTTTACTAGTTATTACAAAAGGAAATAAGCATGAAAATGTTCAAGCATGTATAAAGTCCTCATATCTTTGGAATTTTTGTCGTGTATTGAAACTAACTAAAAACATGCGATTGCAAATGAATATTGAATCCTCAAACACAAATGAATTACAAATTTTCTCTGGTTGGGTTTTAAAATTAGGAGATGGTGTTTTATCTGAACCCAATAACGATGAATGTCTGATTGATGAGCTTGAAGATTTATTGATTACACAAACGTCAAATCCAATTAAAAGTATTACAGATCACATATATTCAAATATTGAAAATGAATATCAAAACTCTTTTAATTTTCAAAACCAAGCAATACTATGTCCCACAAATGAAATTGTTGATGAGATAAATGAAACACTTCTACAAAAAATTCCTTGTTGTTCAAGAGAATATCTAAGCTCTAATTTATAATACGATAATGTTTCAAATAATAACGACACATGCAAATCATACAGTACATAATTCTTGAACAGTTTGAAATATCCAAGGATCCCTAATCATTCTTTAACACTAAAAGAAGGAGTACCCATTATACTTTTGCGGAACATTGATCAAATGCTCGAATTATGTAATGGAACACGACTCCAAATTACACAACTAGGTAGCAATGTGATAGAAGGTAAAATAATTACAGGAACTCATGCAGGCGGTAAAGTATTTATGCCACAATTTCCATTAATCCCAACAATCACAGCTTTACCATTTCATTTTAAGCGAAAACATTTTTTTATAGTGTTATGCTTTGCAATGACAATTAACAAAATTCAAGGACACAACATTAATCGAGTAGATATATACTTATCAAAACCAGTTTTTAATCACGAACAATTATATGTCGTAGTTTTAAGAGTAAAATCTAAACAAGAATTGAAATTACTTATTTTAGACGATAATGGTAGATGTATAAAAAGCAACAAATGTTATATATAAAAAAATATTTAGTAAGGTGTAACAAAAGTGTATATTTATGTTTAAATACTTTCCTTTCTACCGAACTCTTAAGATATCACATAATGACGATGACATATGTACACATGTGACGATGATATGAAATATACATAGCAAATCAAAAAGTTTTTCCGCCACATCAAAGCCAGTTGATCATTTCGAAAAATCCGATCTCAATTCGAATAATTTAAAATATTATTTTTCTTATCTAGATTCAAAGTTTGGTTCAAGTGTGTTCCGCATTTCTAAGATGGTATAAAAGTTTTCAGTTCATTTTTCCTTTCATATCCTGAGAAAGATCACTACCATATATATCTCAACCTAAATTGGTACAAAAATCGAATCGCTCTTGTTATAGCAGATGTTACCAATCTTCTCCATGATTGTGTCCCTTGGATCATCCGCACGGACATTAAGCCATATACCATTTTGTTGGATTCCGAAAAGGCTCGAAAAGCTCGGTCATCTGCACGGACAGCGAGACTAGTTTTACCATCCGAAGAAAAATGCTCGGAAAGATCTGTGATTGTAGTCACCATTGGTTCCATACTCTGGGAATTGTCGCTTCAACTCAAAGACCGTACATGAGAGATGTGGTCAGGTTTCTGATGAAACTATAGGGTCCAGACTGAATCTGTACATAAAAGGTGAACAATATCTTCTTCTGTTTCGAACTTTCGAGAACATCTTAGTACATTATTATACAACAATGTCCCTCAGTGATCGAAACAGAATATATTAATTAAAGCCACAAAGAACAGAATCATATTGTAATGGGAAACGATTTCAACACTCTTAAGTAGTCGAAACTGGGATCAAGTAAATTGCCTTGGCTTAATTGTTAGTACCACACATAATACCGGATTATTCTCAAAGCAAAACTTATCTCAAAACATTCATTGCAAGCAGAACATCAAAGAACAGCCAAACACTAATCAGTTGCCTCAGCATGTTGAGGGGTTTCAGTTTGTTTTAAACTTTCCAGAGCAGATATCCTTTTATCTAGTGAATCATGGAGCGATTTCACCTGCATAAACAAATACCGCAGCTTAGCCGGCGGCCATATCTGTATCCCCTAACATTTAAGTTTGAAATAACAATACAAGAACATGTGATATGAACAGAAGAGAAGACAAGATGACAACAGAAATCAAGTTCCAATGAATCCTCTGCTATACATTCCCAAAATATATATGTTTCACTTAGCAGATGCATGGAGATGTTTCAACATCACAAAACATAAACTGCCCATTGAAGCTATGTTAAAGAAATGAAAAGAATTAGTGAGTAAGATCTAAGCACATGAATCTAAAATCATAAGTCGAAATCCAATTAATGCTGTTATACATATAAGGTCTTAATGCTATCAAAATAATAAGTGGGTCTCCATATATCTTAAAGCATAAGCTAAAAGTTGCTAGTGAAATCAAATAGAATTAGCAGCTAATAAGCCACAACCAAGCAGTACCAAAATTGCCTGGTCCCTGAATAAGTAGCACAAAGCCTCCCAAACGGTAAAGGGTTTGCATTTCCTTACTACAACATCATAATGAAAACTAAGTTCACAGCCTAGACAGGCTAATTGTAAGAAGAAACACAAAGAAGAATCCAGATCAAACATCGTCAACAAACAGTGAAGAACTGAAGGTTGGAACTTTTTTTGTGATGATGAATTTAAGCAGACAATGAAACCAGGAAGAAATTCAAACGTAAAGGCAATCAGGCCAACACCCATCAATAATATTCTCATTGCATCAAAATGTGTGATGCAAGGAGAATATGAATATCATGTAAAAGACATGAACCCTAGAATGCTCTTGGTGTTTCCCCACAACGCAAAAAAATGTTCCCCCACATTCCATCCAACACAAATCCAAACCACTACCAAAATAAAAATGCTAACAAAATCGAACATGGACCTACTGGATTCGAGTAATTGGGGGAGGAGAACATCGGAAACGATGAACAGAAATGGAATCGAAAGGCGAAAATAAGAAAGGAGAAAAGGGAAGACCTGGTCAGAAATGGAATCATGAGCGATCTTGTAGTCCTTGTAGAGGACGGAGAGTCCGATAAAAGACGCCGTAGCAGCACCGGCGAAGAAAGACGCCAACCTCACCCTCAACACGTAACCCATTTTCTTCTTCTCCGTCGTCATACCCAAAGGGCCAGCTTTAGAGACCAATTCCAACCCAAAACTATGCCGTTTTTATGAGACCCTATTGAACGACGTAGTTTCAGGAAGTTATTACTTATCATTATTGTTGTTATCATTATTATTAGAGAATATAGCATAAAAATTATCAAATTATTTTATTTTAGTCTATAAAAATATTAATTATTATTTTTAATCTAAAAAAATTCTAAATTTATATTTTTTATCTTAAAAAATACTAATTTTAGGATATAATTAATTCGATAATATTTGTGATTTTTTATATAACACTTAAAAATTCAAATAGTTAAAATATAATTTAGTGATTTTTTTGTGTATGATATGATTAATTTGATAAGTTTGTATTTTTTTAGACAAAATGTAAAAATTCAAAATTTTTAGGTTCAAAGTAATAATTTGTGTTTTATAGGCAAAAATTAACAAGTTTGGTATTTTCTACACTATATTTCTAAAGTTAGTGTTTTAAGATAAAAAAAAGTTTGAGTTTTTTTAGGTTAAAGATAATAATCCATGTTTTATAGAATAAAATAAAAAAGTTTGATATTTTGTATGCTATATTATTATTATTATTATTATTATTATTATTATTATTATTATTATTATAACTCGCGCATTGCGGAAGTAAATTTTAAAATAGATTTAAAAATATATGTAAAATTAAAATAAGTTATTATATTATCTTCTTTTATTTAAATACTCTAATTTTTTATGATCCTTTTCTTTTTAAAAATTTAATATATGAAAAATTATTTATTTATTTATTTATTTTAATTATAGAGAAAATGTATATTAATTAAGAGATTAATTGAATCTAAATTACAATAGAAATTAATTAGAGATGATAAATGATACCATGAACATTAATTTTTTTCATCCCAAATAGTTTTTCCAATAATTTATATAATTTTAAATACTTGTTATTGTAGTTTTTTTTAAATTAAATTTATTAAAATAAGCTAAAATTAAAATATGTTTTTCAAGATAAATAATTTTAAATAATATATATAAATAAAATCACTATTTTTAATACTTATTTTGTTAAAGTTTAATAAATTTACTAAATTTTATTTCAATAATATATAATATTTTTGTTTTTTATTATTGAGTAATTTACTATTTTTTAATTTATTTACATTTAGTATAAATATTTTGTGTTTCTTAAAATATTAATAGTTACTAATATATAATTCATTTAAAGTGATTTATGAATGATAATTAATATAGAAAAAAATTTATTTTGATGATGTGGAAGTTTGAGAGAAAAGAATGCATGAGAAATCTCAATTATCCAACTTTTAATATATAGATTTGTGGATTGTGGATTTACAAATACCAAAATAACTAATTAAAAAAAGTTAATAAGCATATGATTTTGTCATGGTTTGGATAAACACTGAAATGCACGAGAGGATTAATAATGCAAATAAAACGCGAACAATCTTTTTTTATTTAAAATCGAATTTCACATCACAAAGAAAGTATGGGAAATTGGGATGGATCTTTGTGGAAATCAAGTGTTTTCAGACTTCATTGTCTCATTGAAGAAAAAAAAGAAGAAGGAGCTTGTATTATGTTAAAAAATGGATTTTATCGTCTCATTTAACCATTAAAGTCTTGATTGGTGAAAACATTTTGTTCGCGATTGGCGGCATTTTGTTTCACTTTGTCGAAATGGTGGAATCGTTCCACTTGATAGCGATTGCGATTAGAAGCGAATGACAGAAAACTGTTGCAATTGCGTTTTGAACAAAACTACCAAACTAATTATTAATAAAAGAATTTATTTAAATTTTGTTGTTTAATATATACTTTTTAATTATATTTTAAATTATTTTAAATAAATGTAAAAATTAAAAATTATTACAATATTTACATATACAATACATATATATGTATATATATACGATTAATATAAATTATAATAAAAATTTGAAATAATTTTACCAAAACATAATCAAATATTTTCATACACCCATATATATACACATATTTATATATATTTACGATAAATATAAATTATAATAAATCATGGAAACAAAATTTGAATACATATAAAACATAAAAGATAATATCTAAAAAATTTTAAATAAATATAAAACGTAGAGCCGAAACAAATCTGAGATGAAGACTATTTCATCTTGTCTATGTAGCATCAAGATCCATGCAAGCGATTTTAGTCAAGGTTATAAATTTCATACCATCAACACTGTTCTTTGATCACAGAATGTAATAAAAAAACATGGCAAGAGAGGTAAAAACAACGCTTACTGTCATCCACCTACACCGAAGGCAACATCTCGAACAATTTTTGTCAGGTAAAGTAGCTGCGATTTTATGAACTTTATAATACTTGGCTTGTCTTTATACCTGCATACGAATTGAATCCATTTCTATACATATCAATCAAGCTGAACATCATAAAGACATATGTCAAGTCAAAGGAAAAATACTCACTTTTCTAAGCTTTCCGCTAATTTGTATTGTTCCTCGGTGGACCATTCACTAGCCAAAGAGGTATCTATCTTGAGCCTTGGAACGGTATCAAGAAGCAGGGAAGAAACCAAAAAGTTATCAGATTAAAGCAATCCGGGAACATTTACCTCCAACATGCCACTACTCGGACCAAAGTAAGCCCCCATCGAGGCCATCTCATAAGTGTTATTCACGGCTCTGAATTGGAAATTAATGGTGTGTCGGCTCATCATATAACTCAAAGTCCCATCGTGTCAGAATCAAGAGTTGGATTGAGTAGCCATTTTTGTGACCAAAGAAACCCTAAAGCTAGAATACACCTGAAGGCTTAAACCCCCATAAAAACACAACCTCTTTCCAAAATCCCACCAATAAAAACCTCCTTCCAGTCAGATTCCAAATCGAAAAATCACAAACTTTCCCCCAAAATCAAAACACTCAGATAAAAAAATCCCTAAATTTGAGCTTTCAGAAAACCCATTATAGAAAAATTGATGAAAACTACATAAACACAGGAACCCCTAGAAAATAACCGAAGCTAGACCATTTTTGAAATCCATACATACAAATCGTTCGAGCAAGTTTCGAAGATTGCGTAATGAAGGCGGTGAGAGAGATAAGGGAGAGAAAGAGAGACCAAAGGCGGCGAGAGAGAGAAAGAGAGACAGAAGACCGAAGGCGGTGAGAGAGAGAGAAAGAGATACCGAAGATCGAAGGCGACGAGAGAGACGGGAGAAAAAGAGACCGAAGGTGGCGAGAGAGAGCAGAGAAAGAGAGACCGAAGGTTTTTTTTAGTAATTTTCATAAATTTGAAGGTTATTTACGTAATTTCAATAAAAATGCACTAAAACGCAATTGTAACGCAATATTATTTCACCTTTTCAAATTCTACGTTTTGTGGTGATTACGGACGACTACAATTCTACCATTTATTTTTAATCTCGCCCGCAGTCGCCAGAAAAACAGTCGATGCATTTGCGAACGACTACGACTCTACTAGTCGTCACCTAAATGGTTATGTTAGTTGATAAAATTCAATGGATGGAGTAGTTATTGGTCTCATTATGATGTTGCAATAAAAAGATTGTTTTAATCTTTAATGATCATTATAATTAGTGAAATTATTTTGTTTTTTTATCAAACCTCATAAATAAATTGAGCAAAGTTTTCAATGTAGGATATTACAATGTTTGATCTAAATTTGTAACTTAGGTGTATTGAGCATGTATATGTTTTTGGTATTTTTAAGAAAATTCTTTATTTCTATAAAATCAAAGTACGTCAAAGTTCATCATCTTGGTTATTGTTATCAATCATTGAGCAAGTAAGTTTTCAAGTTGTTTTCTATTCAAAATATGGGTAAAAACACAATAAATGATATGACAACACGGTTGCGATATAATAAATCATAGATTTTATATCATTACACATATTTTTTTACACATTTAGAAGTTCGTAGATTAATAAAAAAAAGGTTGCAAGAATCATTTTTTCATATGAAAAAATTATGAGAAGATCGGTAGATTAACAGTTAAAGATTGTTCTGATTAAGAATACAGATCATGGCTTCATGATTACACAAGTTAGAGGTAGAAAAGTTTGATAGGAATGGGATTTCATATCTTGGAAGGAAATTTCTGAAATATATTGTAAAAGATATACATGTAAAAAGGGTATAAACGTAATCTTTATAATTAGGTATAATCTTGTAATTAAGTCTAATGTTCTCTTTTGTACATATAGCCGTTTAGGCTCATTCTAATGAAATTATTCAGAATTCAAATTATCATGATATCAGAGTCGATTAGGTCGAACGACAATCCTAATTTTTGAATTTCTCGGCCGGCTCCTCCTCCTCCTCAAACCGCCGCCGTCCCTCCTCCTTCTTCGCGGTCGTCGTTCCTCTTTCCTCTTCTCCTCCGCCCGTTCACCCTCTTTTTCTCCTCCCTTGTCGTTGTCCCACCACTCACAAAAAGCCTCCAACCCAGAATCCCTGGCCTTCGTCCTCGCCTTGTGCCTCCCTGGCTGTTGTTCTCGCGTCGCGGCTCGCCTCTCACCGCTCGTCTTGCATCGCGTCTCTTAACGTGTGCCTTGCACTTTCGATCTTGCATCACCTAACCCTAGATCTAACCCTAGATCTGCATCGCCTAACCCTAGATCTTGCATCTCTTGCTTAGCCGCCTCTATACCCTAATCCATGGCCGGCCAAACTAGTAATCCTACCGCCCGTCTCTCCGATGCGGCTCCAACTTTCGATCCACAACATCCGCTCAGCACTCTTCTCACGGTCAACATGACCAACATTACCAAGCTGACGCCGACCAACTTCCTCACATGGAATGTTCAGATTTGAGCCCTTCTTGAAGGCCACAATCTCCAATGCTTCATCGAGGACAATTCCATTGTTCCTCCGGCCAAGATCCACCCCGACGGTGTGTCCGGTCCGTTGACAACCCTAATTTCCAGCCATGGAAACAACAAGACCGCCTCCTCTTCTCAGCCCTCTTTGGAGCCATATCGTCCTCCCTTCAGCCCCTTATTGCACGCGCCCCTTCCACCTACGAGGCGTGGAAGACGCTCGCCAACACCTATGGCAAAGCGTCTCGCGCCCATCTTCTTCAACTTCGTGACAAAATCAAACGGTGCTCCAAGGGATCTCAATCCATTGATGAATACTTGCATGCAATCACGAACACCGCTGATGAACTTGCCCTCTTAGGGAAACCGCTAGATCATGAAGATCTCCTCGATGCAATCCTTGACGGCCTTATCGAGGAGTACAAGCCGATTGCGGATGTAATCTGAGCGAAGGACACTGCTGCATCCGTTCAAGAAGTTCACGAAAAGCTTCTCAATCATGAGGCCAAATTGGCTACTGCTGACCCGCATCCTCTGTTGGTCGTTGCTCCCATCACAGCTAACCCCACGGCCGCACGGTCACAGAATTGGTCCCGCCCGAATTCTCGCTCATCTGGCCAATCCAATTGGTCTCGCCGTCCTCGTCAGCGTTCACCAACACGCCGTGGCTATCAAGGCCGGTGTCAAGCGTGTGGTGTTCACGGCCACAGCGTTCAACGCTGTCCGCGCTTTCGCCTTGTCTTCTCAACCGGTATCCTTGAGAACCCGCCGATGCAACCATGACAGAATTCCTCACCGAATTGGTAGCCACGTCCGCAAGCTCATCATTTCGTTGCCTTTTCCTATGATGCAACCTCGTGGCTACTGGATAGTAGAGCATCTCATCACATCACGTCGGACCTCTCCAACCTTGCCATCCACTCTCCTTACCACGGCAGCGATGATGTAGTTGTCGGTGATGGCAACGGTTTATCCATCACACACACGGGTTCCATCTCTATACCCATTAACACTAGACTGTTATCTTTACGGAATGTTCTATGCGTGCCTAAGATATGCAAGAATTTGATTTCGGTTAATCAGTTGTGCAAAAATATTGACGTATCCGTTGAATTTTCTCCTTATGATTTTCAGGTGAAGGATCTCAACACGGGGGCGCAACTTCTGAAAGGAAGCATTAAAGATGGATTTTAAGAGTGGCCCGTCCCATCTAGTACCTCGTCTCCTTTTTATGCATTTCATAGTGTAAAGACCACTTCGTCCGAGTGGCATTCCAGTTTAGGTAATCCGTCGTCTTTCATTTTGAATAAAGTTATCAAAACTTTTGATTTACCATTGTCTCGGGATTCCCCTCATGTGTTTTGCAATGCTTGTTGTCGTAATAAAAGCCACAAATTGTCTTTTTCAACTTCCACTCTTATCACTTCTCGTCCACTTGAAGTGATCTTTTCCGATGTTTGGACATCTCCTATTTATTCCGTTGATGGTTTTAAATATTATGTCCTTTTCGTAGATCACTTTACACGTTATTAATGGTTGTATCCACTCAAAACCAAATCCCAAGTCCGTGACACATTCATTCAATTCAAATCACTTGTTGAAAACAAATTCGACAAACGCATTTCAACACTACCGCCTCCCGACACCTACTCTTAGTATGTCCTCCCCTTACGAGTGTCTCTTCCAACAACCACCAAACTACACTAAGCTTCGCGCCTTTGGATGTCTATGTTACCCATGGTTACGTCCTTATACAACCAACAAATTAGAACCCAAGTCTGATCCATGTGTCTTCCTCGGGTACTCATCCACCCAAAGTGCATACTTTTGTCTTGATCCTCTTAGGTCGCGCATATTTGTCTCACGTCATGTTCAATTCTCTAAGTCTATCTATCCCTTTGCCGACCCTACCAAATTATTCCCAAAAACCAAAAAGCCAACCATTGTTGCCAACCCTCAACCTAGCGTCAGCCCTATACCATCCTTCTCGCCGCCTCTCATTGCTCCATTGTCGTCTCAGCCCCTAAGCTCGGATCCTTCGCCACTGCAACCCTCGGATATTGTCTCTCGGTCTCCGACTCCTCCAGATGTTGCGCCACCAACATCATCACAGTCTCCTGAGCTCATCATCTTGGACGTGCCACCACAACGTCCTCGAACCAATTCTCACCCGATCTTTACTCGTTCAAAGAGTAATGTTACTAAGCACAATAACCGATCTGCTCTTGTTGCTCAGGTAGAGAGTGAACCGGCCAATATCACTCAAGTCTTAAAGGATCCTAGATGGCGTGAAGCAATGGATGCCGAGTTACAAGCCTTACATCGCAATCAAACGTGGCAGCTTGTTCCAGCCACTCAAGCAAAGAATATCGTTGGTTGCTAATGGGTGTTTCGCATCAAATGAAAACAAGACGGATCTGTGGAAAGATTCAAAGCTCGACTTCTTGCAAAGGGGTTTCATCAAAGACCAGGCATCGACTATCATGAGACATTCAGCCCGGTTGTAAAGCCTACCACCATTCGTGTCATCTTGAGTATTGCTGTCTCCCGCGGATGGTCTCTACGACAACTTGATGTCAATAATGCCTTTCTTCAAGGCCGTCTTTCGGAGGAGGTATACATGTCTCAACCCCCGGGTTTCATTGATCAAACTCAACCTCATCATGTGTGCAGACTTCAACGAGCAATCTACAGGCTTAAACAAGCCCCTCGAGCATGGTATTCGGAGCTTCGCACATTTCTCCTAGCTCGCGGTTTCACAAACTCTCTAGCGGAAACCTCCTTGTTTATTCTCAACACAACCGCACTACAATTGTACGTGCTGGTCTATGTTGACGATATTGTTGTTACACGCAATTCCGCATCACGGGTACAGCAGTTCATTGATGCCCTAGCCACACGTTTTTCCATCAAAGACTTGGGCCACCTATCATTCTTTCTCGGGGTAGAAGTAACGCGGACATCTGATGGCATACTTTTGACTCAACGTAAGTACATCAATGATCTTCTCCACCGCTGTCTCATGCATGAATCAAAGCCGGTTCCTACACCCATGCAGTCCACCTCACGTATGACACTTGACACTGGTACTTCCCTCTCCAATCCAACGGAATACCGGTCCATTGTTGGAGGACTACAATACCTCTCTCTCACACGACCAGATGTAAGCTTCATCGTCAACAAGCTGTCTCAATTCATGCATGCTCCCACGGATGTTCATTGGCAAGCTGTTAAAAGAGTCTTACGCTATCTTGCTGGCACGAAGGATTGAGCTATCTTCTTATCCGCGCACAACACCCTCTCCTTACATGCCTTTACCGATGCAGACTAGGCTGGAGATTCTCATGATCTCAAGTCCATCGGAGCGTATCTTCTCTTCCTTGGTGTGCATCCTATTTCCTAGTCGTCTAAAAAGCAAACCGGACTCTCCCGTTCGTCTACTGAGGCTGAATACCGATCTATTGCGTCCACAGCCGCAGAGGTCCTCTGGGTCATCGCGTTATTATCTGAGCTTGGAATCACGTCATCATCACCACCCACCATCTACTGCGACAACATTGGAGCAACATATTTTAAGTGCTAAGCCGGTTTTCCACTCTCGGATGAAACACTTGGCTCTCGACTATCTTTTCGTTCGCGGCCTGGTTGAGTCGTACACTCTTCGGGTCACTCATGTTCGTGCCGCTGATCAGCTTGCAGACATTCTCATGAAGCCTCTTCTGAGACTACCATTCGAGGTCTTATCAACCAAGATTGGACTCACCACGGGTGCTCCATCTTGAGGGGCCGTGTAAAGGATATACATGTAAAAAGGGTATAAACGTAATTTTTGTAATTAGGTCTAATCTTGTAATTAGGTCTAATGTTCTCTTTTGTACATATAGTCGTTTAGGCTCATTCTAATGAAATTATTCAGAATTCAAATTATCATATATCTAAATATCATGGGATTAAAACATGCTTTATGATGATCTAGAGTCATGAAGTCAAAGTAATATTGAGAGATAAAAGTTATATAAAAAACTCTTTCACAAAAGAGAGTTTATATTGTTGCACCAAAAGCTCATGAGACTATATGAATTGCATGAAAAGGTTTCTTATAAGTAGGAATGTCAAATGGGTTGAAAATTTTTGGCTCGCGGTCCAGTCTGACGGGTTTCGGGCAGTCCACGGGTCGATGCTATTATCGATTCTAGAAAGCTGAGGATATTAGGGTTAGCCAAATTTTCATTCGTCGAAATCTGAGGATGCATGTCTTCTTTTGTCGACAACAGAGGAATCAATCAGACACAACAAATAAATATAATCGGACAAGAGCATGGAGATACATAGTCATCATATGATTTATGCATAGACAATTGAGAAGTCAAGACCAACATATACCTCATATGTTTGATGGCGAAGACCAGCACGATGCAAAGAATCAAAGGAGAAGAATATGATGGTGGGAGAAGAGAGACACAACAAAGACGATAGAGACGACGCAAACGACCAAGGAGAAGAGAGACACGATACACACGACCAAGGATAAGAGACATGATGCGCCGCGATTGAACCGAGAAAAGAAGAAGAGGATGCAGACGAGGCAGATGAAGGAGATAACCAAGGAGAAGAGAGACACAATGCAGACGACAAAGAAGAAGGAGAGACACAATGCAGACAAGAAGATAAAAACCATGCAGACAAAGAGAAGAGAACCATGACGCACACAAAACTATAAAAAAATAGGCCATTTCCAAAGGATTTAAATAGATTCAGAGCCGTTGGAAATGGCTATATTTCTGTTGAAAAAGACCTTTTCCAACAGATTTCAATAGATTCAGAGCCGTTGAGAATCGATCGTTGAAAATCCGCATCATTGCGATTTACAATAATTGTACAACAGAGATTGTATGTTGATATCTATCAACGGAATGAAACGGATATATTCGTTGAAAAGGTGCAATGGATGCTCGTTGCCACAATGCAATGGATAGTCGTTGCCATTTGCCAACGAATATTCTATGACGTTTCGTTGGAAAACAAAAATGGCAGGAATTTAAAAAGTTCAACAGATACCGGCTGGAATAAATTGGCAAGAGATATCAACGGATACCCATTCGAAACGAAAATGGTGGGAATTTAAAATAAACCCATGGATACGCGTTGAAAATAATAAAATATTTCAACGGATGTCCGTTGAAAACCTGACAAAAAAAATTAAAAATTAATTAAAAATATAAAAAATAAGAAAAAAAAGTTTAATATGAATAAAACTTATACAAGTTAAAAAAACTAATTTACTGTAGATCGTCTAAAGTGGTAATGTTGTCTTTATCCCCGTGATCGCCAACGC
The DNA here is from genome assembly GCA_036759665.1 of Gynandropsis gynandra. Taxonomy (NCBI): domain Eukaryota; kingdom Viridiplantae; phylum Streptophyta; class Magnoliopsida; order Brassicales; family Cleomaceae; genus Gynandropsis; species Gynandropsis gynandra. The sequence continues at coordinate 4,917,070 of CM071869.1, forward strand.
CTCGTGAAGGGGTTGCATCGGAGTTGATTTTCGGTTGTTTTCTCGACGTAATATCCCTTGTCAGTGGTTGTGGTTTATACACTCTACTAATCAGCAACTCGATGATACTCCCCATGTGGTGCATATGCGCTATCATATCTCGAAGCTCAGATTACGTTACTTGAAGAGCATCTTGTGTTGTTCGAAGTGTAGTTTCGAGGTGCTCCGTGCCTCTATCTTGCATGTAAGTCTCTTGGACCATGGGGAAACCGTCGTGGCGTCCTAAATGATATCCTTTTGCAACAAACCTAGACCGTATAGACACCCCTTATACAATCTAATAGACCGTAATGTAAAACACATTAAAGTTAATATATTGTTAGAAAATATTATATGTAATTAGAGAATATTAATAGCAATAATCTTATTATGTAACTCGAAATAAATTTTTTCTTTTAGTAAAGGACTAAGATCGCTGGGATTTGAAACGATTGATTGTGATTGTTGTGTGATCATTTCCATCGCATCTTTCATAGTATGTTCCGCCCGAGGGTCGACCAGCTCAGGTTCGTCGACCTCTTCCTTGACGACGAAATTCTTCTTTGCGTGGGTCTCTACAACCAGCTCAAGAAGAGTAGGTTATTTTCACATCCTCTACATCTGTAACATTATAGTAATATGATCAGTTAACAATTAACAATTTTATATAACAATAAATTTAAATCATTAATTTAAGTAAATTTTACCAATTCTTTTTTTTTCAGAAATGACTTTGATCCCAAGGTATGGCGATGCGAATCATTCCTAGAAACCTTCTCGTTGTACCGTCTTTTTTGGACTTCTCATGTTTGGCCTTGAAGTCCTCTGAGTTTCAATGTTGAACGAGTTGGTTAAAAATCTTTTCTGTTGCCCATGTCGTTTGGAGTTCTTCTTGTAATAGTTGGCTTGACATTGTTCGTCATCAAGTGCAACCGAGCTTGCATATCGTGGATCCAAGCGGTATAGATACGTGATGTATCCTTCTTCCGCCATCTATATGTGCATCACAAAAGTAAATTTCAATAAATTAATTTATAAATAAAGTATATAATAATTTAAAAACTTAAATTTTATAATACATATACTTACGATAAATGTGTACCACCATCGACGGCACATAACTTCAAGAGTTACCTGTCAGAAGTAATAGAGTTGATCTTATAGTGAATCTTGAATAATATTGTTGTTCTTGTGTTTAGAAAATCATCCACATCAAACATACAAGTGTAAATCAAATAATTACATAATATTTATAATTAATGTCAATATCAATTGTTCTCACTAATATCTTACAATAACATCTCGTCAATATGTTCAAGATCAATAATAGGGACAGAAGGATGCTCGTCGAAACTATCGATCAATGCATCTATACCCATCATATGGTGCTGGAGGTGGTGGCGGGGTTCCTGCGAAACCCGCCAACATTCCACCGTGACCGATAAATCGTCAAACTCTCATTATTTTTTAGTGTTTAGAGATTACTTTTGAGAGAAATTGATATTTTGGTTTTGAGATTATCGAAAATGAACTGTTTAACGGTTAAAATACAGATATTTCGAACGGATATCCGCTGGAAATACCAATGGATGCCCGGTGGAAATTACATCACCTCAATGACGCAATTAATTGACATGAATATTTGATTTCCAATGGATATCCGTTGGCAAATCGTGTTCCCCAAGCAACAGAATACGTAATGACTGTATGTCTTCTTCCCAATGGGTATCCGTTGGAAATTTTGATGGATGTCCATTGAAATGCAACATTGATGCACTAGCCATAGCATAGCCATGATAACCGTTTTCAACGAACATCCGTTACAAGCTACCAACAGATATTCGTTGGCATTCTGAACCTTGGCAACATGCATCTTTTTGGAGTTAGCAACGGATGCCCGTTGAAAATAGAGAAACCCTTGAAAATTTTCTAAGTATCAAACATAATTAACTGGTTCAACGGGTTTCTGTTGTTGTTCCCAGCGGATGCCCGTTGAAACTTGAATGTATATTGTTAAAAGAACAATTTACAAAAATTAGATATTACAATTACACAATTCACATTTCTTCTTCGGTTGGTTCTTCGATTGGTGAGTCTGCATTCAATTGTTCATTGAATCAATCATCGTGTTCATCTTCCAGTTCAACATCTTCATAATCATGGATTTATTTTTCATATATATCAGTTCTTGCGAGAATCTCCTCCAATTATCTGTATTAATTAACCATATCGACTCAGGGCGATCCGTTTGCAACAAATATTCTTTTTCGTATGTGCTTGTAAGTCCACGCGGCTTCATCTTAACTACTGTCCATCACTCATCTGTTCCACGTTTCAATGTTTTTGGATATTGCACGTAACATTTCAGACACATATTGGGAGGCAAATTATAAGGAGAAAAAATTATCGGTCACAGAATATTGATTTCCAGATTGCCCATATGAACTAAAACCATTGGTGCACAGGCAAAGATAAACATTTCTCGTTTATTTCATTGAAATCTTTTCAAGCCTTACCATCTGATGGATATTGCATTATCCCTTTGCTCGTCGAGTGTTCTGTGTGTCATTTCATTGCCGCAACGGGTTTTTCGATTCATATAACATTCTCAATATGTTTGCTACATGCATATAGAACATCTTTTTGTACGGTACATATTTACGTGATGATGGTTTCTTTGGAGAAATCTGCTTGCACCACAAAATTTACATTCAGACACATCTTTATCATTTCCCAAAACAACATGCAACTGTTTTTATAAACATCAATTTTCTGACGTGGCATTCCCAAATCTTTTAAAAAATTCTTTGTTTCATAATATATCTCGTAAGCTTGAATATTTTCTGGTAAATATTCACGCATAGTTGTACAAAATGAATCCATGCAATTTTCAATAACATTTTAGTTTGTTTTCATACTCATCCATCTTGAAGACAAAGATAAACGAGACTGACCTTCACGACAACCTTCATATATAGGTGGTTTTGCCGAATCCAATCAGTTAAAAAATCAGTGTACCTCATTGTTCGGCATCTCTTCATGTGTTTGCTCAACAACTCTAGCAAAAGAATCTGACACCATTTCCACATATGGATTGTTCGTCGATGCTTCATAAACAACTTTTTCATTTCTTTCTATTTCTTGTGTCTCTTGCATAATATCTCTAACGCCACAATATTTATCGTCAATGCTTCATAAACAACTTCGATACTTCATGTTTTTGCATCTTTTGGAAGGACATAACATTGTCATGCATTCTTGACACAAAGGTTGCATCGACGCAAAACTCATGAAGTACTCCAATCCATGTAAGAATTCTTGAGTAACTTCCTTGCTTACAAGATATTTTCTTCTATACATCCATTCTCTAGATCTATATATATCTCTATTTGAAAAAGACGATATTGTTTGAAAATATATTTCGTATTGATGGCTTGATGGTAGAAGGTTTGAGTTTGATCAATAAATAGTTAATTTTCCACCGGATATCTGTTGATAATACCAAAACACAACCGTTGAAACACAATGTTGAATTATTCCATCAGAAAAATAGAAATTCTAAATATTCCAACGGACATCTGTTGACAATTGCAATGGATGTACGTTGCTCATAACAACGGATATCTGTTAGAATATAAAATTCTTTTTCAACGGTGTTTCAACGGACTTGTGCAACGGATATAATCCCTTGCTATTCCATTTATAATGGCAACGGAATTGTGGTTGTTGATCATTTTTCGGAATATGTTGAGAACGTTATTAACTGCAGGATCTGTTGATCTATTCGTTGATATTTGACTATTTTTTTAGTGAAAGGAGAATGAAGAAACGATGCAGACGGCGTAGATGACCAAGACAAAACAGAAACGACGTAAACCAAGAGAATGAGAGACACGGCGCCGACAAGGAGAAGAAGGACACGAGAAGAGAAGAATGAACATGGACGGCTAGGGTCTTTTTTATTGTTCACAGCTCGACGGGCCGAGCTAGAAAATTTTGGGCTTTATAATAGCCCGAAGGCCCGTATTCATTCGAGCCTTAAAACTATAGGCCTGTGCTCACTAATGTTCGGTCGGGCTTCGAGTGGACCCACGAGTCAGGCTGTATTTTGACAATCCTACTTATAAGATCTAGAGACAATTGGAAAATATATATTTCAAATAATCTCTATCAAATAGTATGTACTTCATGCAAAGACTCTAAAACTTCATAATGAACGAGATCAAGTTGATTGAGGATAATCTAGATATCTTCCAAAAAATATTATCTAACCTCAACATCTTCAAGAAGAAAACCAAGTTGTCTACATTTATAATTATTTACCACCTCTTATGAACAACTAAGGGAGGTTCTAAAGTATTATTGTTCCTAATAACAGTGTTAAAGAATTATAACTGACAACTAAAAAGAAGTTGAGTACAACAACTGGTAACAGTTGATTTTCAAAAGGAGAATTGAGAAGAGAAACAACTCTAGAGGAAAAAAGAGCAAGTCAACATCTAAATATAATACTAAGAGCAATGTTAAGTGCTAGTACGTGGGAAACAATGGTCATTTAAAAAAGAATGTTATTCTCTAAAAAACGAGAAGGAAGTTGAGGTTGAGAAAGAAGTTAATGGTAAAAGAAAAAATGCTACACTCGTAAGTTCTCACGATCATTGAGCAAAATATTTTTAGAAGCAATGTATACTTGAATCGAGGTAGTACCTTCCATATGACTCCGGGAAGGAATTGATTTGTGGATTTCGAAAAAAAAGGAAGTTGGTGTTGTCAGGATAGTCATCAATTCAGTATGTGAGATATAAGGTATTAAATCAATCAAAGTTCAAACACATAATGGATCAGATGTTACCTTTACACATGTGAATTGTATTCCAAAACATAAAAACTAGATATTTTGGAGCATTAGAAATGCAAAAGTGTTGGTATAAATCTGTAAATGGAGTAATTAAGATGATAAAATGTTGCAAAATTGTGTTGAAGGGTTGAGTTAAAAGGCGTTTTGTATTTACCACAAGACAAAATTATCTTAGGTGATATAAAATCAAGTAATAGTTATAGAAGACAAGATGAGGTTGTTGTAGAGTTGTGGATCGATGCAACAAAAATAATTTTTACAACTCAATTATAGATCTAGTTTGTTTTACAATTTCGGTTGGAAGGTTAATATTTTCTCTAAAACTACACAATTAAAGTAATCAAACCATTAATATTTAGTGATGAGATTTACAGGAAGTAGTACTAATTATGCGAAGCCTCCACGAACGGATCACACTGTGATCAACATCATCGTCAGCAATTGACGTGCTCTGAATCTCAAAAGAATTTTTGTTCTCTTTGTTTTTGTTTTTCTGAATTTGAATTGTTTTTACTGGATATTTAATTAGTAAATAGTGGCTAATTAGACTAGTTACATGTCTTAATATTGGAAACCAAAATGAAATTAATTAATAGTTAATTATTTATCTAATAACCCTTTCAACAGTTTTAGCACTATAGAGTTTGTCACATGAACCAAAAGGATTTGGAGATAATGGTTAATAAATGTTTGATTTAGACATGACAATTGTGATCCTTATAATGGAGATTGTATTTTGGAAAAAATTCATAGATTCACTTTTGGAACAAGAAGCACGCATCAACACAAATGTTAGAATATATCCATAGTGATTTGTGGGGATCACCGAATTTATTACATTTTCTGTCAGAATGCCAATACTTGATGAACTTCGTTGCTGACCATTCTAAAAACGTGTGGGGCATTTCATTATATCAAAGAATCAAGCATTCAGTAAATTTGTGGAGTGAGTGTATAAGTGAAACACAAAAAAGAAAGAAAATCAAGACACGTAGAATAGACAATGGTCGTGAATCCTGTAACAATAAATTTGACACTTTAGGTAAGAAAAATGAAATTCAACAGAATGAAGTTGTATAAAGGATGAACCGTATCATAATGGCAAAGTTCGAAGTCTACTATGTCAATCAAGTTTGAATCAATCATTTTGGACTGAGACACTAATTTGTTCTTGATATACAAAGAGAATGATAGTAGAATTTGAGAGAATGATAAGAATTTGTGAAGAACAAGAGAATAATTTTTGTTCTGTATTTGATAGATAGTTTGTATAGATTTATATAGGCGTTACAATGTGCATAGAAAAAGGAAATGCAATATACATTTTAAAAGGAAATTTTGGATAAAGGAATGATTTGGAGATGATCGTGGTAGAATGATCTTGTTGCCAAAACTCAAGATATGTTTCCTTGTAGAATGATCTTGTTGCCAAAACACAAGATATGTTTCCTTGTAGAATGATCTTGTTACCAAAATACAAGATACGTTTCCTTTTGCCAATTATGGCAACATTCCTCTCAAGTTCGTAATGATCTAGACTAAGTAGTGTTGCCTCGTTAAAACCTTATCGAGAAAACCCAATGGGACAAAACTCGGTGAAGGAAAAAGAGTACAAACACTAGGTAATCCTTATGATGGTATCATTTGAACTTGAACTTTTACGAGGTTTGGGAATGTCAATTAAACTCATTCTCCTTTGAAGACTAGAGCTAACCTTCTCAGGGAGGGCCTTGGTGAATAGATCCGCGAGTTGATCGGAGCTTCTTGTGTAGGCTGTTGAGATGATTCCTTTCTTGATTTTCTCACGGATAAAGTGGCAGTCCACTTCTATGTGCTTCGTCCTTTCGTGGGATACCGAGTTCTTCGCTATATGAATTGCTGCTTGATTATCACAGTGTAGGGTGGTTGGTTCCTCTGAGTCGCTTCCAAGATCACGGAGAATAGCCCTCAACCAAATGAGTTCGCATGTGGTGTTTGCCATACTCCTGTACTCTGCTTCTGCACTTGAACGAGCAACTACGTTCTGCTTCTTGCTTCTCCAAGTGACAAGATTTCCTCCCACAAAGGTGCAGTATCCTGTCTGATCATTTGAAATCAGATGGATTGATTCAAATGAGCCAAAACGGCTAAATATACAAAGTTAGACCTAAAAGACTTATATACCCCTACACATGTATCCTTTACACGCCCCCTCAAGATGGAGCACCCTCGGAGAGTCCAATCTTGGAACACAAGAGCTGAAATGGAAGTCTCAGGAGAGGCTTCATGAGAATGTCCGCGAGTTGATCCGCGACTCGGACATGAGTGACCCGAAGAGTATTCGACTCGACCAGGTCGCGGACGAAGAGATAGTCTAGCGCCAAATGCTTCATTTGGGAGTGAAAGACGGGCTTAACACTGAGGTATGTCGCTCCAATGTTGTCACAGTAGATGGTAGGTGGTGATGATGACTTGATTCCAACTTCCGATAGTAAAGCAACGACCCATAGAACTTTCGTGGCCGTGGACGCAATAGAGCGGTATTCAGCCTCGGTAAACGAATGGGAGAGTCCGGTTTGCTTCTTAGACGACCAGGAGATAGGGTGCGCACCAAGGAAGAGGAGATACGCCCCGGTGGACTTGAGATCAAGGGAGTCTCCAGCCCAATCTGCATCGGTAAAGGCATGTAAGGAGAGGGTGTTCTTGGCGGATAAGAAGATACCTCGATCCTTCGTGCCAACAAGATAACGTAGGACTCTTTTGACGGCTTGCCAATGAACATCTGTGGGAGCATGCATGAATTGGGACAGCTTGTTGACAACGAAGCTAACGTCCGGTCGTGTGAGAGATAGATACTGTAGTCCTCCAACAACGGACCGGTACTCCGTGGGATTGGAGAGGGGAGTCCCCGTGTCAAGTGTCATACGAGATGATGACGACATTGGCGTAGGAACCGGCTTTGCTTCATGCATGAGACAGCGATTGAGAAGATCCTGAATGTACTTCCGTTGAGTCAAAAGGAGGCCATTAGATGTGCGTGTTGCTTCTACCCCGAGAAAGTATGATAAGTCACCCAAGTCCTTGATGGAGAAGCGGGCAGCTAGGGCATCAATGAACTGCTGGACTTTCGATGAGCAATTGCCTGTAACAACAATATCATCAACATAAACCAGCACATACAATTCTAGCGCGGTTGTGTTGAGGATGAACAAGGAGGTGTCCACCAAAGAGTTGCTAAAGCCGTGAGCAAGAAGAAATGTGCGAAGTTCCGAGTACCATGCTCGAGGAGCTTGTTTGAGGCCATAGATTGCTCGCTGAAGTCTGAACACATGAGTAGGATGAGTGGGATCAATGAAACATGGGGGTTGAGACATGTATACCTCCTCCATGAGACTGCCTTGAAGAAAGGCGTTATTGACATCAAGTTGTCGGAGAGACCATCCACGGGAGACTACAATGCTCAAGATAACACGGATGGTTGTAGGTTTGACAACCGGTCTGAATGTCTCATGATAATCGATGCCCGATCTTTGGTGAAAACCCTTTGCAACAAGTCGAGCTTTGAATCGTTCCAAGGATCCGTCTTGTTTGCATTTGATTCGAAACACCCATTTACAACCAACAATATTCTTTGCTTGTGCTGCGGGAACAAGCTGCCACGTTTGGTTGCGATGTAAGGCTTGTAACTCAGAGTCCATTGCATCACGCCATCGAGGATCTTTCAAGGCTTGAGTAATATTAGCCGGTTCACTTTCCACCTGAGCTACAAGAGCAGATCGTTATTTCGGTTAGCAACATTACTCTTTGAGCGAGTAACCATCGGGTGCGAATTTGTGCGAGGACGTTGCGGTGGCACGTCTAAGATAATAAGCTCAGGAGACTGTGACGATGTTGAGGGCTCAACATGAGGAGGAGGAGCCGAAGACGGAGAGCCAATATCCGAGGATTGCAGCGGTGAAGAATCTGAGCTTAGGGGCTGAACCGGTAACGGAGCAATGAGTGGGGGTGTGAAGGATGGTGTAGGAATGACGCTATTGGAGGAGGTGGCTACCGTAGGTGGCTTTTTGGTTTGTGGGAAAATTTTGGTAGGCTCGGCAAAGGGATAGATAGACTCAATGAAGTGGACATGACGGGAGATAAATATGCGCGACCTAAGTGGATCTAGACAAACGTATGCACTTTGAGTGGATGAATACCCTAGGAAGACACATGGATCGGACTTGGGTTCTAATTTGTTGGCTGTATAGGGACATAACCAAGGGTAACATAGATATCCAAAGACACGAAGTTTGGTATAGTTTGGTGGTAGTTGAAAGAGACACTCATAAGGGGAGGACATACCAAGGGTCGGTGTCGGGAGGCGGTTAATGAGATAAGCCGCCGTACAAAATGCATAAGACCAATAGGTTAAGGGCATGGAGGAATGCGTGAGAAGGGAAAGACCAGTTTCTACCACGTGCCTATGTCGTCTTTCCGATATACCATTGTGTTCGGGAGTATGCGGTGGAGATGTGAAATGAGAAATGCCATGAGAGGATAGAAAAGAACGTAAGGCAATGAATTCACCTCCGTTATCCGAATAGAGTGTTGCAATGCGTTTGTCAAATTTGTTTTCAACGAGTGTTTTGAGTTGAATGAATGTGTCACGAACTTGGGATTTGGTTTTGAGTGGATACAACCAAGAATAACGTGTAAAGTGATCTACAAAAATGACATAGTATTTGAAGCCATCAACGGAATAAATCGGAGATGTCCAAACATCGGAAAAGATCACTTCAAGTGGTCGAGAAGTGATAAGAGTGGAAGTGGAAAAAGGTAATTTGTGACTTTTATTCTGACAACATGCATTGCAAAACACATAAGAAGAATCCTTAGACAATGGTAAATCGAAGGTTTTGAAAACTTGATTCAAAATCAAAGACGACGAATGACCTAAACGGGAATGCCACTCGGACGAAGTGGTCTTGACACTAGGAAATGCAAAAGGAGGAAACGAGGTACTAGATGGGGCGGGCCACTCATAAACTCCATCTTTAGCGCTTCCTTTCAGAAGTTGCGCCCCCGTGCTGAGATCCTTCACCTGAAAGTCACAAGGAGTAAATTCAACGGATACGTCATTAGTCTTGCAAAGTTGATTAACCGAAATTAAGTTCTTGCATATCTTAGGCACACATAAAACATTCCGTAATGCTAACAGCCTAGTGTCAAGGGGTATAAAAATAGATTTTTTATTTTTTTATGAAGAATACGCATAACTCTAACCCTTAGGACGTAGAATAGCGCCTCAACCCACCACTTAGACCCGAACCATCGATCTCGATGTACTCATGTCAATGAAAACCTAAAATAGTCAAGACTTATCCAAGGCGAAAATTGACAGCGGAGTATAAGCGTGTGGAATCTAATGAACGATAAAAATCTATCAAACAAGCAATAAATAATCGGTATACACGGAGATATGATACTTGGTACTGAAACCTAGGAGGTGAATGTAACTATAAGTCATGGTTTCAAGCACAATTACTTCAACTAATCGGAAATCAAGAAGACTTCTAAACACACCTAGACTTTTTAGTTCATGATTCGACAAAGTCGCACAATAATGACTAAAGCTCGACAATTCATGCTAGGTATCCATCCGTATATTCCTAAAAACAAAACTCAAAATCTAACCTTAATAATCCAATCCTAATCACATGACAATACTCGACGAGTACTCCCCCCAGACTTAAATGAGACACCGTCCCGGTGTTCAAAACCTAGAAGAAACTCGCATACCAAACAACGGGAAGAATAAGGGTTAGAACGTGTGCACCTTGTGTATCTTGCAATCCCGTGTTTGTGTCCGGACGTTGTATGCGTCTCCTCCTCAAGGATGATATCAACGTTGAAAAGCCTGTGAAAAGAATCACACAATCCAGAGGAAGGAATACGATTCCACCAAGTACATCAATATGAAAAGAAAAAGAAATAGTCCAAAAGAAAAATGAAATGAAAAATGCAAAAGTGGAAAAGTCGGGTTGCCTCCCGATAAGCGCTTGTTTAAGGTCTCGAGCCTGACCAAATGCTACCCATTAGATGGACGTCCTCGACGTCGTCGCGTTCGTAGCTTCTTGCGTGCATAGTATGTTCGATAGGGCGCGGCACGCGGATTAGTGGAGCTCCTTTGTGGTGAAGGCTTCATCTTCACCTTGGGCTTCTTGTCAACGTCCCAATTGTGTGCTGGACGTTGGATGTAGCTTCGCGGCATTACGGGATCGTTCGTGTACTGATTTGAGCCGCGTTTGGCTAGTGTCGCGTGGAAGTCTCGTTCTGTGGATTCCCTTTTCTTCTCATTATCAAATAGCTCATTTTGTACCTTGTATGAATCTTCTCCAGCTGCTAAGAGATTCATATCTAGGGAATTCGTGTTCTCAAATTCGTCACAAACTTCCACGGCTAAACTCTCAAAGATGCCATTGGGGAACACAAAATCGATAACGCATGGTTGCTCATGTGTGTTCACCAAGCTGAACTCTTCTTCCATCTCGGGTTTCGTCATAGCCTTATCAATGCCCATAGCCTTATCCACTCCTATATTAGGTTCATCTCCTTTGTCACTCATTGAGGGATTTGGCTTATCTACCGTCTTTGTGCGTCTACGTTTTGGGAACGGTAAGGGAGGTGGTCTAGGTTCCGGTTTTACATATTTGGGTTCCTCCTCTTCCTTAAGCTTCTCCTTAAGCTTATCTAATTCCGCTACTGTGATAGATGTATCATTCCTTTCAAATATTGCAATGGGTCGATACATCGTCAAATAATCCCTTAGGAAAATTTCATTGTCGTGCTCATGAAGATCCGTTTCTAAATTTTCCGTTAGAACCTCTTGTGGTTCAAAGGAACTTGCAGCGAGTTGTGCAACTTGATCGTCCAAGATCTTTACGTGCCTTATTATCTCCTTAAACTCATTATTCATGTCTCTACAACTTGCTCGCATCTCTTCTTGTTGCGTTTTCAATGCTCTAATCTCATCGGATTGATCTTTTTGCACTTGTAAGATTTGGGCAAGCATGGACATAATATCGGAGTTGGCCTCTTGTTGCGGACATGGGGGTGTATATGATGGATAATTCTGAATTTGGGGTTGCATCCATGGCTGAAAATTCCCAAATCCATATTGACTATTCAGCACACCATCGGTATTTCCCCAAACGTCTTGTTCCCATGATTGTTTCGATGGACGGTATGAATTATATGGCATATGACGAGGTTCTGAAAATTGATAGTTCGTTTCAGCTATATCGGCACTCCAAAAGTTGTTGTTGTTCATATTACCTCGCAAAATAAAGAATAAAATTCAATTAAGCTTTGAGAGGTAATAATTCTCTTTTTTTTTATTTTTTTTTTATGACTCTAGACAAAACAAAACGAAAAATAAATGAAGACTCCGGAAAGGACTATGTCTTAATCAAAAGTAGTAATAACCCTAAAATCGTAATCAACTCCCCGGCAACGGCGCCAAAAACTTGATGTGCGTTTAATCAAGTAATAAATTACCTAGACTAACGCTTCCGCAAGGATACGGATCGTGTAGCAACTAGGGTCGAACACAAGGAATTGATGCAATTCTAAAGCTATTAGACCAATTGAATAAGACGTGATGAATCAAATCGTAGGGGAATGCAAACTAATCTAAATGCAAACTAAACCTAAAGATGGGAATAACTCAGCGACAAATCACCATAGGTATCAAGAGTTGCACAACAATGTATCGAAGTTCTAACAAGATAATTGGTCTAAGGTACTATCATGAGTTCAGGGAATTCAAGCTCTCCTATAGGGAGTTCGGGAAAAGTTTTAAGAACAACCATGACTGGCGTAGACTTGTCCGCTATCTAGCATGCATATACCAATGTATCCATTGTGCATCTTACATGCATAGACGCATTACGACCGCTATCCTAATCCCTAGATTTAACCGATTGACCTGGCGTAGATTCTAAACCGGCTAAACCCTAAATCATGGCTAAGTTCCGAAGTCTAATGCCCTGGCGTTGGTTTATTAGGCTTCTAAGATCATTCAATCAAGTGGCGTACAGGTAGAGAAAGCATTAAGTACAACCATGAGATCTGAAAACATGATAAATACCGATTTCATTCATTCAAGTGGCGTACAGGTAATGAAAGCATTAAGATCCACCATTCGTTAAGCACAAGATTTCTCTACATATTGGCAATACTCTCTAACCTATGGCAATAGATCTACTCGAACATGAACTAAGGAAACGAAACACAAAAGAAATCTAAATTCAACATAGATAGAGAAAGAGATGACTCCCTATGTCTTCATTAGATCCTCCATGCCTCGGATCCGTAGATCCGTCCTTCTCGACCCTTCAAAGTGTGTCTTCTATGGCACTGAATCGTCCTTGAGTCCCCCCCTCTTTCAATTCTGCTCGATTCCCCTTTAAATAGATCTGATTTCCCTTGATTTGTCCGAACCAAAACTTAGGAAAGTTGTTGAGATCTAGGGACCCGATCGGGCACATCTTGTACCCGATCGTGCAAGCTATTTACCCGACCGTGTGCATCCATATTCGCCCGAGCGGGCACCTTTGCCCGATCGTGTTCTTCTTCAGCCCGAGTCGTGCAAAGTTACGGCATATTTTGATGATCAGTAACCCGAGCGGGCGCAACATTTCCACCCGATCGGGCACTCATGCCCGACCATGTTCCTTTGGCACCCGAGTCGTGTAAGGCTACGGGGTTGTCAAGGCACAAATTACCCGAGCGGGCATCTTCCATTACCCGAGCGGGCATGTCCTAAAATGGCGTTTTCGCTCCTTTCGCTCGGTGTTTGCACGCTCACTTCAATCCACGGTCTTGTATAAGCTGAATCTTGTCATTTTGGGGTTAATTGCCGATTTCTCTCGTGTTTCTCGTAATGTCTTCGTTTCCTACACCAAACACGAAATGTAGATAAAATCCTCGAATAGTCTCGATAAATGAATGAAATCTAATAAATCTACCTAAAACTAGACCTAAGAATGACATAAAAACTACTACGGATTGCGTGTTATCAAACTCCCCCAGACTTAACCTTTTGCTCGTCCTCGAGCAAACCTAGAGTCGAGTACTAGAAAAGCTAAACAACATCGGATACTAGCACAAATACATCAAAGGAATAGCCATCATGCAAAACAACGCGTCACATGAACGCAAGCCTAAGCGTACCAAGTTCAGACTTCTATCAATCCGAAAAGTCTCGAACCATGCAATCCTACCAATGACCTAAGTCTAATCCGTACTCCTAACAACGTCCAAGCGATCTCCATACCAAACTCTTCTAAGCTTGAGATATCATTAAGCTCAAATTCTCGTTCTTATTCTTCTTTTTTTTTTATTTCTTTCTTTATTCTTTTTTTTTATAGATCCACGCTTTGTTCCTAGGACGTCGAAGTCGAAGAGGGTGGCTTTCTACTTAGACCCAGGCTGCCTATGGCACACTCATAAGGTCGCGCGGCCTTAGAGGAGTGAAGAGATGCGTCATTGAAACTTATTTTCTGATTTTTTATTTTTTTATGAAGAATACGCATAACTCTAACCCTTAGGACGTAGAATAGCGCCTCAACCCACCACTTAGACCCGAACCATCGATCTCGATGTACTCATGTCAATGAAAACCTAAAATAGTCAAGACTTATCCAAGGCGAAAATTGACAGCGGAGTATAAGCGTGTGGAATCTAATGAACGATAAAAATCTATCAAACAAGCAATAAATAATCGGTATACACGGAGATATGATACTTGGTACTGAAACCTAGGAGGTGAATGTAACTATAAGTCATGGTTTCAAGCACAATTACTTCAACTAATCGGAAATCAAGAAGACTTCTAAACACACCTAGACTTTTTAGTTCATGATTCGACAAAGTCGCACAATAATGACTAAAGCTCGACAATTCATGCTAGGTATCCATCCGTATATTCCTAAAAACAAAACTCAAAATCTAACCTTAATAATCCAATCCTAATCACATGACAATACTCGACGAGTACTCCCCCCAGACTTAAATGAGACACCGTCCCGGTGTTCAAAACCTAGAAGAAACTCGCATACCAAACAACGGGAAGAATAAGGGTTAGAACGTGTGCACCTTGTGTATCTTGCAATCCCGTGTTTGTGTCCGGACGTTGTATGCGTCTCCTCCTCAAGGATGATATCAACGTTGAAAAGCCTGTGAAAAGAATCACACAATCCAGAGGAAGGAATACGATTCCACCAAGTACATCAATATGAAAAGAAAAAGAAATAGTCCAAAAGAAAAATGAAATGAAAAATGCAAAAGTGGAAAAGTCGGGTTGCCTCCCGATAAGCGCTTGTTTAAGGTCTCGAGCCTGACCAAATGCTACCCATTAGATGGACGTCCTCGACGTCGTCGCGTTCGTAGCTTCTTGCGTGCATAGTATGTTCGATAGGGCGCGGCACGCGGATTAGTGGAGCTCCTTTGTGGTGAAGGCTTCATCTTCACCTTGGGCTTCTTGTCAACGTCCCAATTGTGTGCTGGACGTTGGATGTAGCTTCGCGGCATTACGGGATCGTTCGTGTACTGATTTGAGCCGCGTTTGGCTAGTGTCGCGTGGAAGTCTCGTTCTGTGGATTCCCTTTTCTTCTCATTATCAAATAGCTCATTTTGTACCTTGTATGAATCTTCTCCAGCTGCTAAGAGATTCATATCTAGGGAATTCGTGTTCTCAAATTCGTCACAAACTTCCACGGCTAAACTCTCAAAGATGCCATTGGGGAACACAAAATCGATAACGCATGGTTGCTCATGTGTGTTCACCAAGCTGAACTCTTCTTCCATCTCGGGTTTCGTCATAGCCTTATCAATGCCCATAGCCTTATCCACTCCTATATTAGGTTCATCTCCTTTGTCACTCATTGAGGGATTTGGCTTATCTACCGTCTTTGTGCGTCTACGTTTTGGGAACGGTAAGGGAGGTGGTCTAGGTTCCGGTTTTACATATTTGGGTTCCTCCTCTTCCTTAAGCTTCTCCTTAAGCTTATCTAATTCCGCTACTGTGATAGATGTATCATTCCTTTCAAATATTGCAATGGGTCGATACATCGTCAAATAATCCCTTAGGAAAATTTCATTGTCGTGCTCATGAAGATCCGTTTCTAAATTTTCCGTTAGAACCTCTTGTGGTTCAAAGGAACTTGCAGCGAGTTGTGCAACTTGATCGTCCAAGATCTTTACGTGCCTTATTATCTCCTTAAACTCATTATTCATGTCTCTACAACTTGCTCGCATCTCTTCTTGTTGCGTTTTCAATGCTCTAATCTCATCGGATTGATCTTTTTGCACTTGTAAGATTTGGGCAAGCATGGACATAATATCGGAGTTGGCCTCTTGTTGCGGACATGGGGGTGTATATGATGGATAATTCTGAATTTGGGGTTGCATCCATGGCTGAAAATTCCCAAATCCATATTGACTATTCAGCACACCATCGGTATTTCCCCAAACGTCTTGTTCCCATGATTGTTTCGATGGACGGTATGAATTATATGGCATATGACGAGGTTCTGAAAATTGATAGTTCGTTTCAGCTATATCGGCACTCCAAAAGTTGTTGTTGTTCATATTACCTCGCAAAATAAAGAATAAAATTCAATTAAGCTTTGAGAGGTAATAATTCTCTTTTTTTTTATTTTTTTTTTATGACTCTAGACAAAACAAAACGAAAAATAAATGAAGACTCCGGAAAGGACTATGTCTTAATCAAAAGTAGTAATAACCCTAAAATCGTAATCAACTCCCCGGCAACGGCGCCAAAAACTTGATGTGCGTTTAATCAAGTAATAAATTACCTAGACTAACGCTTCCGCAAGGATACGGATCGTGTAGCAACTAGGGTCGAACACAAGGAATTGATGCAATTCTAAAGCTATTAGACCAATTGAATAAGACGTGATGAATCAAATCGTAGGGGAATGCAAACTAATCTAAATGCAAACTAAACCTAAAGATGGGAATAACTCAGCGACAAATCACCATAGGTATCAAGAGTTGCACAACAATGTATCGAAGTTCTAACAAGATAATTGGTCTAAGGTACTATCATGAGTTCAGGGAATTCAAGCTCTCCTATAGGGAGTTCGGGAAAAGTTTTAAGAACAACCATGACTGGCGTAGACTTGTCCGCTATCTAGCATGCATATACCAATGTATCCATTGTGCATCTTACATGCATAGACGCATTACGTCTGCTATCCTAATCCCTAGATTTAACCGTTTGACCTGGCGTAGATTCTAAACCGGCTAAACCCTAAATCATGGCTAAGTTCCGAAGTCTAATGCCCTGGCGTTGGTTTATTAGGCTTCTAAGATCATTCAATCAAGTGGCGTACAGGTAGAGAAAGCATTAAGTACAACCATGAGATCTGAAAACATGATAAATACCGATTTCATTCATTCAAGTGGCGTACAGGTAATGAAAGCATTAAGATCCACCATTCGTTAAGCACAAGACTTCTCTACATATTGGCAATACTCTCTAACCTATGGCAATAGATCTACTCGAACATGAACTAAGGAAACGAAACACAAAAGAAATCTAAATTCAACATAGATAGAGAAAGAGATGACTCCCTATGTCTTCATTAGATCCTCCATGCCTCGGATCCGTAGATCCGTCCTTCTCGACCCTTCAAAGTGTGTCTTCTATGGCACTGAATCGTCCTTGAGTCCCCCCTCTTTCAATTCTGCTCGATTCCCCTTTAAATAGATCTGATTTCCCTTGATTTGGCCGAACCAAAACTTAGGAAAGTTGTTGAGATCTAGGGACCCGATCGGGCACATCTTGTACCCGATCGTGCAAGCTATTTACCCGACCGTGTGCATCCATATTCGCCCGAGTGGGCACCTTTGCCCGATCGTGTTCTTCTTCAGCCCGAGTCGTGCAAAGTTACGGCATGTTTTGATGACCATCAACCCGAGCGGGCGCAATATTTCCACCCGATCGGGCACTCATACCCGATCATGTCCCTTTGGCACCTGAGTCGTGTAAGGCTACGGGGTTGTCAAGGCACAAATTACCCGAGCGGGCATCTTTCATTACCCGAGCGGGCATGTCCTAAAATGGCGTTTTCGCTCCTTTCGCTCGGTGTTTGCACGCTCACTTCAATCCACGGTCTTGTATAAGCTGAATCTTGTCATTTTGGGGTTAATTGCCGATTTCTCTCGTGTTTCTCGTAATGTCTTCGTTTCCTACACCAAACACGAAATGTAGATAAAATCCTCGAATAGTCTCGATAAATGAATGAAATCTAATAAATCTACCTAAAACTAGACCTAAGAATGACATAAAAACTACTACGGATTGCGTGTTATCAGCTTTCATGGCTGAAAATTAGGGTTGTCGACGGACACTCCATCACGGTGGCCGGAGGAACAACGGAGTTGTCCTCAATGAAACATTGAAGATTGTGGCCTTCAAGAAGGGCACGAATCCGAACATTCCACGTGAGGAAGTTGGTCGGCGTAAGCTTGGTGATATTGGCCATGTTGACGGTGAGAAGAGTGCTGAGCGGATGTTGTGGATCGAAAGTCGGGGCCGCATCGGAGACACGGGCGGTAGAATGACTTGTTTGGCCGGCCATGAGTTAGGATTTGTAGACGGTGGGCAAGAGGGGCACGAATCTGGTTTTGGGGATGTAGATCTAGGGTTTGGAATGCGGATCTAGGTTTTGAAGTGGAGGAGAACGGCGATGCACCAGCAACGGGCCGGCGAGAGGAGTGGAGGACGACGACTGGAATTTTAGGGTTGTTGGTGCGTTTTGTGGGTTGTTTGGTTGCTCACGACGGCTAGGGAGGGAGGAGAGGTGTGAACGGCCGGAGGAGAGGGAGAGGGTGATCGGCGGCCGCAAGGAAGAGGGGGAGATCGGCGGCGGCGGCGGTTAGAGAGGGGAGGAGAGGCCGCCGAGTTTTTAGGAGAGTTTATTGCGTCGTTAGACTTTGTGCTCTGATACCATGATAATTTGAAATCAGATGGATTGATTCAAATGAGCCAAAACGGCTAAATATACAAAGTTAGACCTAATTACAATAATAATAGATCTAATTACAAAAAGACTTATATACCCCTATACATGTATCCTTTACACTGTCGTTGATTTTCGATCGGTTTGGTCCCGACCCAATCTGCGTCACAGTATCCCATGATTGTTGTATGACCATTGCTTTCCATCCATACTCCTTTTCCCAGAGATCCCTTGAGATACCTGAGAATTATCTCCACTAGATGCCAGTTGTTGTTTTCTTGGGGCATGCATATGCTGACTGACTTGACCTACAGCAAAACAGATGTCGGGACGAGTTATTGTGAGGTAGATTAATTTTCCCACGAGTTGTTGATACTGGGCGACATTGGATATAAATTCCCCCTCGCGATGAGTCTTGTGCTTCTCCTCAATAGGTGTCTTAGCCGGCTTGGCACCTAGTTTTCCTGTCTTGTTCACTAGATCAAGAGTATACTTTCTTTGGGACAAGAACAAACCATTAGTAGAACGAGTAACTTCAATTCCAAGAAAGTATTTTAATTCTCCTAAGTCTTTAATATCAAATGTCTGTTTTAGATACTCTTTTGTGTTTTCAATTCCTATGCGATCATTTCCAGAAATTATGATATCATCAACATACACTAAAAGAACAATTGTACCTGATTCCCCCTGAATTGAAAACAAGGAGTGATCCGCTTCGCTTTTGGTAAAGCCATGTTTGGTGAGGGCATCATGGAGCTTTTGGTACCAAGATCTTGGGGATTGTTTGAGCTCGTATATAGCCTTTTTTAGTTTACATACTTGTCCTGCACCCTTGGTATATCCCAGGGGACATTGCATGTATATTTCTTCGTCAAGATCGCCTTGGAGGAAAGCATTCTTGACGTCCATCTGCCATAGATCCAGTTAAGATTAACCGCAATAGATAACAAGATTCGTACCGTATGAAGTTTTGCTACGGAGCAAAGGTCTCGGTGTAGTCTTCTCCGTAAGTTTGAGTGTAGCTTTTGCCACTTTGTACTTGATCTTAAATATCAATCGACAGCCGACAGGTTTCTTATCTCGAGGGAGATCGACTAGGTCCCATGTTTGGTTTTTCTCCAGTGCGCAGATTTCCTCCTTCATTGCAGACATCCATTCGGGCTGATTCACGGCCTCTGAGTACGACTGAGGTTCATGATATTGGTCAATTTTATTTAGAAAAGCACAATGGTGATTAGGTAATGAGGAAATATCACAATAATTTTGAATTGGATAAGCAACAAAAAGACCGGTATAATATTCTCCCTTGTATAGCCATTCGGAGATCGGTTTTCGAATACGGGTGTTGCGACGAGGGACATGTAGAAAGTGATTTCGTATATTGATTCCCAACATGAATTACATCAGTTATGATATAGATATACAAGATAATATGAAACCCTAATGGAGTAAATTACATTTATGTCCTTTGTGCTAATATGCCCCCGCAAGACGGAGCACCTTCGGTGATGCCGATCTTGTCACAAAGTGTAAGAAATTGTTGACGTGCGAGCGGTTTTGTGAGTAAATCCGCGAGTTGATCCTTTGAGTTGACGTGAGAGACTCGAAGGATGCCACCTTGCACTTGTTGACGAACAAAAAAATAATCCAAAGCTAGATGCTGCATGCGAGAGTGGAAGACGGGATTTGCACTCAAGTATGTTGCGCCAATGTTGTCACAATAAATCACAGGATGTTGGGATGTGGAGATACCTAGTTCCGTGAGGAGGGACATAATCCATCGAAGTTCCGCTGCTGAGTTTTGAAAGCGGTAGGAAGGTGCCCGATCGGGTAGTGTATGAGTGCCCGGTCGGGTAGGGTAAAATGTGAGATGCTCGGGTAGTTATTGGAAGTGCCCGATCGGGAAGTATATTAGCGCCCGGTCGGGTACGGCTGAAGTTTGGACGTTGGCAACAGCTGAACGTGGGTTTTGGATCTAAGGTTAGATCTAGGGGTAGATCGAGGTTCTGATGCTAGGGGGGGGCGACCGCAATGCAATAACAAGTAGCCACGGCTTTGGGACGAGGGAGGGATTGAGAGAGAAGGTTGGGAATGACCGGCGGCGGGTAGGGGCGTTCGAACGAAAAATTAGGGTTAGGGTTTTGAGTGGGAG